>JAJEJO010048317.1:0-13576 GCA_020662805.1 Glaucomys volans | reverse complement strand
GGCTTCCGGCCTCCAGTGCCACCAACCCAGCTTAGTGGGCAGGCAGGGGCCCAGGGCAGGGGCTGCCCGCTGGGCTTGGTTTCCTTCCCCTGTGGCCCTCACGTGCCTTCTCTAACTAGACCCACACCAGGCTGGCCAGAGGACCCTAGGTGCGGCGGGAAGGGATCTGTTTCTCCCATGTCACTCAGCCAGTGTGACAGCTGCCAGACTGGCCCTCGGGGAAGCCCCCCAGGATGGGGAGCGAGGTCTCCCAGCCCCTCCACCAAAGCTAGGTCCTGGTGAATCTGAGCTGAGGGGGTATGGGGTGTCAGAAGACCACGTGGACTCGGGACAGTGTGGCCTGGTGCTGGGCTGTGCAGAGGCGCCAGGCCCTGGACTCTGACTGGTGTGGATGCCAGTCCTTTGTCTGCCCCCTCCGGGCTGTGTGCCCGTGGGCTGGTCTCCTGACCCCTCGCTGTCCCTGTCCTCTTCTGAAGGAAGCACGCACAGCTCGTAGGCGGGTAGGGAGGCTGGAAAGACGACAGGACTGTGGAGATGGGCAGAGAGCTGGAGGGAGCCCCTGGTCCAGTCGCCGCCTGCCGCGAGGCCCCCACGTCCACCGTGCACAGGAGGGCGTGCGGGAAACCGCGGGAGGAGGTCACAGGGCGGGAGCTGATCGCTCTGCTCAGATCTTACTCTCCCTAGTGCTTTTCTGAGCCCACCCCACAGTCTCATTTTCTGCTGGCTGCAGCCCTGTCCCCAGAGACCAGCAGCTTCCCAGGGCCCCAGCCCTCTACCCGCTGCCCCTTGCCCAGAACGGATGGCAAAGGCGCCCAGGTGCTCAGCAGCCCTGCCCAGGAGCGCCAGCCGGGGGACCTGCCTGACCTGCTCTGCTCTGCTCTGAAGGCTGTTGCCACCCACGGGTCCCAGGAGTCCCCCAGCCGAGCGCCGAGGCCAGAGATTCAGACTGGCCCTTCTCTCTGTGAAACGCCCTCTGGGATCCAAAGGGCCAACGCCAAAACCCCTGGCGCCTTTTAAACGTGCTGCCCGGCAGCTCTGTCCCAGGGCCCCGGGGTCCCAGGTGTCTCCCTGCCACCTTCTCCCGCCTCTTCCCAGCTCAGCCTCAGGCCCAGGTTAGTGGGAACAGCGGCGCCCTCACCAGCTGGCCCAGCGCCTGGGGAAGCAGGACCCCTGTTGAATGGTTTCAGTGCCAGCTGGGGACATCAGCAGGTGCCTGCAGTGTTTCGGAGGCCCAGGGGATGGGAAGAAGCCACAGAGCCTCACCTTCTGAGCGAGGTGGCTGGGTGGGTGTCGCAGCATAGGGTCCACGTGGTGGCACAAGGTCACAAGGTCCTCAGGACTCTGACCTACCCCGGGCCTTGCCAGCCAATCATGGGTCAGATTGGGAGATTAAAATTAAATCTACAGCACCCAAACCCTAGAATTGGTGGACGTGGGCTCTGGGTCTCCCCCGAACCTCCTCTGGGGCCCCAAACAGTGGGTGACGCAGACACAGGGCCCGGAACGCCTCTCCCTCCCGGTAACGCTGGGAAGACTCCAGGGTCTGCCGGCTGCTCCTCGTCCCCCTGCCCGCAGCTGGCCAGCCCCACCTGGCCCATGTCCGGGGGTGGGGCCTGAGAGCAGGACCCAGCCCCCCCCACCCTCCCCGGGAGAGAGGGGCTCCCCACCTGGGCTGGGGGCCAGCAGGGGCCCTGCAGGAACACTGTGCTCTGATCCCGCCTGCTGCCTGCCCCCCGCCCTGTGCATGGCTGTCCCCTCCCTGGGTTAGATTACACCTGGTCAGTGGAAAGCCCAAGTCCGCAGCCACAGCGAGGGGGGCCAGGCAGTCGGTCGATTGGCAAGAATGGGGGAACAAAGGGGGAGACAGAGTGGGTAACACCCCCCAAAAAGACCCCAGCAGTCAAAACATAGATGTCCGTGGTCCAGCGTGACGTCAGCTCCAAACGCCCACTGCTCCCTGGGGCCTGCGGGCTGCTGTCCCTGGCAGAGGGAGCTGGTGGCGGGAGGGCTCAGGGTGTCCCAGCCCCAGGCCGGGCTCCGATCCCTCCCCCGACAGGTGTAATCTAAGCCCAGGTGACCCCGGAGGCTGCACGTCTCTGCCCCCCCCATTCATTTTGGAGTTTGGAGAAACACACCAGAAGTTTCTCTCACCCCAAAATGCCCAGCGGGCCCCCTCGGAGCTGCGGTATGCTGGCCGCTGATATGGCTGACACTGTCGGGTCCCTACCCAGCGCTTCAACCCATCACCTCACTTTTGAGTTCCTTTCCCCAACCCTCCTCTGCCCACCCCCCGAACCCCACTTTTGATTTTTGAGTTTCTGCCTCTTCCTGCTGGGGGAGGGGTCGTCTCCTGGTTGCTTTGACGGTTTTTGAGTTGTTTTTCCATGTGAATCGGGGTTTGAAGTGACACCCCCCACCTGCCACCACCCCACCCACCCCCACGCCCACCCTCCTGACCCCCTCGCCCACGCGGGTCCCCCTGCTGGGACCCCCCGGCTACTCAGTGACGAGAAGAGCTGGGACCAGAGCCAGCTGGAGCGTGCTGAGGACCAAGGCTGGTGTGGTCCTTTATAACCCGCCTGGACCCTCCATTCAGGTCGGTAATTGGGGCGGGGGTCCCGCGGGCCTCTGTCCCGTGGGCTCCGTGCCCACCTTGCTCTCTAACCTGCACCTCAAGCTTGCAGCCGGGGTGGAAAGATGATGTGGGTGGGTGTCAGGCCACACCGGGCAGAACACAGCGTCAGCCGCCCACTCCCGCTGGCTGGGAGGGCGCCCACGGGCCTCACGAAGCCCCAGGGCAGGTCTGAGATACCTGGTGCCCATGGGCATGAGATCCTCCTCACAGTTGTGGCAAACCAGCCCTCTCCCTCAGCCCACCCTCAGAAACAAGTGAGGTGGGTGAGAAAGCCAGTGGGCAGTCTCCTGGGTGCCCCAGAAGCCTTTGCAGCGTATTGGCAGACCTGTTTAACTGATGGCTGCTGGCCACGTTGGGGATTAGGAGCACTAAGATTGCTGCCGTTGGTAAACGCCCTCTGCCCTTAACTGATGGGATTAACAACCCTCAGTGGCAAGCCTTTGGTACGTTCAAGGTGGGTGTGACTCTTACCTACTCAGAGTCAGCCATACTTTCCCACGTATGATGCCCCTCAGATATTTTTAAGATGTGGTAGACGTGACCAGGGGTTTTTGGACAAGATGGTGACTCTGCAGAACAGAGAGACTGGCCAGATACAAAACCTTTAGATGCTAAAACGAGATCTTAATCCCCTTGATGTGGCGACAGTCAAGGATGTGATTCACGGATCTGAGCCTTTTACTGATGGCTTCTGGACATTCAGTGGGAAGGCTCTCCTGAGAACCTAGGTCTCGTACCTAGGGGATGGGTACTTTTGTCCTCTTTGGTGTTCCGAGTGGGCAAGGACATAAGTTTGAAGAAGCCACGTGCCAAGAAGGGACCCCTGGGCATCATCCTTGCTACTCGCTGTGGCGAGGGCAGGCTGAGGGATCAGGTGGGCCACAGCGTTTCCTTGGCAGGCCTGTGACCCTCGGACCTGTCCCCTCGTCTGCACGTTGGGTCTCAGACCATTTGCCTCAGCATCAGCAGGAAGGGCCAAGCAAGGACAGGGACATCTTAATGTTTCCATCTTTAAAACTGATCCGCAACTTGCTGACAGAGGGTATGTGTTGGTGCTCCCTGATTGCCGGGAAACAGGGTGCCACCTTTGGCCCAGGCCTGGGCTGAGCGCCTGCTGCCTGCAGGGCTCTGGACGGTCCTCAGCGGGTCGCCTGCTTGCCCCCTTTTGCAGATGAGGAGATTGAGCCCGGGAATAGCACCTTCCCAAGGCCTGGGGCGCCTTCAGCCAGGGAATGAGATTCCGAGGCCGCGAGACCTTGGCGATGAGACTTGAGCCCCAGCCCGGGCAGGGCCTTGCTGCCCAGGGCTGAGGGCTGCAGGGGGAGGCCCTGGGGGGCTGGGTTGGTTTGCAATGAGGATCTGCCCCCCTGGCCTCCTCAAACCCTGGGCCAGGCTCCTGTGCTGGGTGGAAGGCTAGATCCTGTGTTCTGCTGGGCTGGGGGGCCCTCCCGGGAAGCCACGCCCCTCCGTTCAGACCCCGATTTTCAGCCCCACACCCATTCCATCTTTGGTTCCTTCGCTCCGGGCCTTGCGTTGGTTTCTGAGGGTTGTTTTTGTTGGTTTGATTTTTTTTCTTTTTCTTTTTTTCTCTTTTGCTTTTGCTCTTATCATTTTGCCCCTGGTTTTGTTTCGGAGTCGATGCCGTTTTCTGTCCTGGATTAATTAGCTCCCCCACGCTCATCCCCCATCGTGTTCTGTTTCCATGACAACGCAGCCTCGGCATCTCCCACCCGAGCGCCAGCCTCGCTGTGGATGCCGGCGGCCTGGACCCCGTCCGCGGGCGGGCCGGACCCCATCTCCCCGCTCCCCCCGCCCCCCCCCCCAGCCCGTCTGCATGCCCCCCGTGTGCCCTGCCCGCTCCCCTCCAGCGGCACCCCCTCATCCTGTCTCCAGCGTGACTCTGGACTTTCGTGGGGCTTCGTTTTCCGAAGGGCTGCAGGTCCGGACAGACCCTCGCTCCGCCCGCGAGCCCCTTCCTCTTTGCCTCCCACCTGGACTCAGGGAGCAGGACTTGGGGTTTCGGGAGGGCTGGGGCTGGGGAGAGCTAGGGCCCCCCGCCACGCCGCGAGACCCTCCTGGAACTGGCCGGTGGGCTGCAGCCCAGGAGCCTGTGCAGCCAGAGCAGGGCCGTGTGGGGTCCCATGCCGGCCCTGGTGGCCCGTCACGTGGCGCTATGGCTGCCACTGAGGCGAGTCTCCTCCACCACCGGCTGGGGACTCAGTCACATAGCTTCTCTGGGCCCCGGGTCCCCAGAGGCAACAACCTTCGGGCCGAGGCCTCCCGGTCGGCCTGCGTCCCCCCCAGGTCAGCACATGTCCCCCCAGGCCAGCACGTGTCCTCCAGTAGCTAAGCCTCTCAGGGTCAGGGCCCGAGTCCACCCTCTCCCGTCCCAGAACTCCCCAACTTCCGAAAATGGAGCCCCCGAAATGCATCCTGCCGCCTTCGTCCTCTGCGAGGTGCTCGCGGAAGGCTGCACCCTCCGCTGGGACGCCGGGACACCCCGCGGCCCGTCCCAGCTCGTCCCCTGTTGTCGATGGTTATTGCCATTGTACTACCCTACTTACGATTCTGCCAGGGCCGGGATGTGACAATGTGACCCGTCACATTGGGTCACATCTGCTAGACTAGAACGCAGCACTGGGTGGGCCCCTCCCGCGCTCCGCCCCCTCCTCCCGCGCTCCGCCCCCTCCTCCCGCGCTCCGCCCCCTCCCCCGTTCACCCCTCCCCCGTCCACCCACCTCTCCACTCACCTGCCTGCGCTCCGGTGCTCCCGAGCGCCTCCTGAGACCCTCTCTGCCTCTGCCCCTGTCCTTCCTCTTCCTCCTCCTCCTCCTCTCTCTCTCTCTCTCTCTCTCTCTCAACCTATTTTGCATGATGTTTGTGACTTTGAGAGCCGCATCTATCGATGGAACCTTGTCAGACCGACAGAAGCTTCTAGAAGGGTTTCTAACCCAAAACCACAAAAATTTCATTAGCGTTTCTCATCTTTCCTTTGGGGAAGTGGGTGGGGTCCCTGTGTCACCAGAGGGATCGAGAGTTGGGGGCCGAGCTGCCAGACCCAGGCTGCCGCAGGCTCCTCTCTGCAGGACCGTGGGTCCCTGTCCCGAGAGCTGGGGGTGGCAGGTTGGGGCGACCGAGTGCCCCTACCCAGGGTGTCCCCAGCCGGAGCCGGCCACGATCTGCGGAGTGGCCGCCCCACTCGGGAGCACACGGGGCCGTTCCCCGAGCCACGTGGTCAGCAAAGATGAGAAACCGCTGATAAATTTTTGTGTCATCCCTGTGCTGTGACCAGCCACGCTGGTCCCCGACCCTGTCGCTCTGAGTCAGCGCTTCGCGCCTCTCTACTCTGTATCGGTATCTCTATATTGTTTGTGAAGTTCCTTCCTTTGAAGTTTTGGTTTTTTGTGTTGGAGTTTGGTTTTGGTTTGGCTTTGGTTTTCTTTCGTTGGGGCGCGGGCCTTGCGTTTGTATTCACGTGCTTTCCCCTCTTCTCCTTTTCCCGCCTTTCTCTCTGTCCTCCGTCCTGCTCTCCCTGCTCCTCCGTCCCTCCCCACCGTGCCTCGGCCGCCGCCGCCCCCCAGTCCGCCGCGTGGCCCCCCGCTTCTCCATCCTGCCCACCAGCCACGAGATCATGCCGGGCGGCAACGTGAACATCACCTGCGTGGCCGTGGGCTCGCCCATGCCCTACGTCAAGTGGATGCAGGGGGCCGAGGACCTGACCCCAGAGGACGACATGCCCGTGGGCCGGAACGTGCTGGAGCTCACAGACGTCAAGGACTCGGCCAACTACACCTGCGTGGCCATGTCCAGCCTGGGCGTCATCGAGGCGGTGGCCCAGATCACGGTGAAGTGTAAGCTGGGGCAGGGGCGTCACGCACGTGGTGGGCCCCGAGCCCAGGTGGGCTCCTGCAATGCGTGCTGGCCTCAGGGTCACGTGGCACTCAGTGGGGGACCTGCCCTGAGAGGCTCGTGTCTGAGGCTCTCCTCCTCCCCAGGGAAGGCCCCAACCTGGGTGGCGCAGACCTGCCCCTGTCATGGCCTCCAAGGCCACAGGAGACCTGGTCCACCAGGTGCCCTCCCACCCTGGCACTCGGGAGGCTGAAGCAGGAGGACAGCACGTTCCAGGCCGGCCGGCCACTGTCTCAGTGACATAGGAGGGCAGGGGTGTGGCGGGGGCCCAGCGCTCTCCAGGACCGCATGGGCCTGGTTCCTTCCCCTAGCCACAGAAGGGAAGCGGTGGCCCCCGGGAGGTTCTTCCTGGAGGGCAGTGGCCCCAGGTGCCGGGCGGTGAGCTCCAGTGCTGGGTGCCTCCCCACGCCATCGGCACACACTCGTGCCTGGGGAGGGCAGGCAGGTGAGGGCAGGCCGCATGGCCGTGGGGTCCCTAGGTAGAAGGAATTTTCAGCTCCATTATAATCTCATGGGACTCCCCTGCCACAGCGTCCTGACCGTGACTCATGCCGAGCGCCGAGCCAGGCAGCAGTGACTTGGGGTCATTAGGGCTGCACGACTCGACCACCCTGGAGTGGACAGTCCTCATCATGGCTGTGTCCTGATAAAACTTTATTTAGCAGCCAGGTGAGACCCCCGGAGTGATGGGCTCACCTCCCAGGAAAGTTAGGGAAGGCCATGTCTCAGCTGAAGGACTGGAAACTGGGCAGGGTGAGCCAGACCAAGAGGACAGGAACGGGATTTGGGGACGGAGGTACAACCCTTGCAGAGTCTCGGAGTCTGGAGAGGAAACGGGACCCTAGATCATCGGAGGCTAGGGAGCTATAGCCTGTGGGCCAAATCCGGCCCTCCGCCTGCTGGTGTGAATGAAGTTGTGTTGGCATGTGGTCACACTATTCGTTGACACTTCGTCTGTGGCAGCGTTTGGGTGACTGCCCCAGAGCAGTCGGAACGGCGGCCAGGCCCCGGCCCAGGCCATTGCAGGCTTTGGTGTTGGTTGTCATCCTGGGGGTCTGCTGCCTCTGGGGCCTCTGTCTGCTGACGTCTTGGGATGAGTGGGAGAGAGTCCCAGGCCCCCGCTGCTGGGACAACAGGTGACAACTGGGAGGACCTCAGTGCCACGGCGGGCGGGGAGGACACAGGACGGGCAGCGGGAACAGCAGGGGTGAAGTGGGGAGCGAGCAGCGCAGAGAGTGAGCAGGGCTCCGCGAGGAGGAGATGTTTCTTACTCGGCAAAGACTCTTCTTTTTTTTGGCCGGTCTGGGGATGGAGCCCAGAGCCCGGCAGGTGCTCGGCAGAAGCCCTTCCGCTGAGCCGCAGGCCAGCCCTTTTTATTTTGAGACAGGGCCTTGCTAAGCTGCCCAGGCTGGCCTTGAACTTGCTACCCTCCTGCCTCAGCCTCCTGAGTCTCTGGGATGGCAGGTGTGTGCTCCCAGGCAAGCTCTAACAGTTCTCAAAAAAGGAAACGTTCCAGCAGGGGGTCAGCTGGATGGGCTCAGCCATTCAGCTCCGCCATCATGGAACCAGAGTGGCCATGGACAGTCGCCCGCATGGCTGGGTCCCAATAGCACTTTATGTAGTCGCCCAGGTGCTGCCTATGCCCACAGTTGGCTGGCGCCTGCTGTAGGGAAGAGGAGATGGCCAGGACTCCTGCCAGGGGAGCCACACGGGGGAGAACAGTTGTGGTCCAGGCCACAGGGCCTCAGTGTGCCCGACCGTCACCTGCCTCCCTCCCACAGCTCTCCCCAAAGCCCCCGGGACTCCCGTGGTGACGGAGAACACAGCCACCAGCATCACCATCACCTGGGACTCGGGCAACCCGGACCCGGTGTCCTACTACGTGATTGAGTACAAGTCCAAGAGCCAGGACGGGCCCTACCAGATCAAGGAGGACATCACCACCACGCGCTACAGCATCGGCGGCCTGAGCCCCAACTCCGAGTACGAGATCTGGGTGTCGGCAGTCAACTCCATCGGCCAGGGCCCCCCCAGCGAGTCCGTGGTCACCCGCACGGGCGAGCAGGCCCCAGCCAGCGCCCCGCGCAACGTGCAGGCTCGCATGCTGAGCGCCACCACCATGATCGTGCAGTGGGAGGAGCCTGTAGAGCCCAATGGACTCATCCGCGGCTACCGCGTATACTACACCATGGAGCCCGAGCACCCGGTGGGCAACTGGCAGAAGCACAACGTGGACGACAGCCTGCTGACCACCGTGGGCAGCCTGCTGGAGGATGAGACCTACACCGTGCGCGTGCTCGCCTTCACCTCCGTGGGCGACGGGCCCCTCTCGGACCCCATCCAGGTCAAGACCCAGCAGGGAGGTGAGGCGAGGGGGCGTCAGACAGGGGCTCGGAGACAGGGGCATGAGGCCACGATGGCCAGGAGCAGCTTGTGGATCCAGCAGGATGCTTTGAGATATTTTTGTGCTAGTATCAAAAGGCATGGAGTTGTCCCAGAAAACCAAAAAATTCCGGCTTTCCTGGGAAAGTCCACTTGGCCAGCCCACAGGGCTCCCCTTAAACATCTAGACGGGTCCCAGTGGCTGCGATTGAGACCGCAGTGCGGTGCCCGTGGCCCCCTCTTCTGTCCACTCCTGGGTTTGAGAAGCCCCATCCGCGGCTGTCCTCTAGGGTCTGGTGCTGCGCCCTTCAGATTAGGAAGGAACAGCGCCTCTGCCGCCCTCCCTGTGTGCGCTACGGAGGAGGGGAGGCTGTTCAGCCTCCGCGGAGGAGGGGAGGCTGTTCAGCCATGGGGGCCCAGCGCTCCCTGCGTTTTGACCTTCCCTTGGGGTTCAGGCTTCTGAAGGACTCGGGCTCCTGCAGAAGTGGTGGGAATGAGAGTCACATTTTACCAAGCCCTCCTTCCAGTTTCTCTGTCCCTTAACTTGCAGGGGGCAGGGAATTTTGGGGGGTGGTTGCAGAGGTGGTTGAAGGTTTTCCTTTAAACAGAAGAGAGGGGCGGGTTGGAGCTGGACATATGGGGGGAGCGGGGGATTCCGGGAGGACAGCTGCGGGGGAAGCCTGGAGCGCAGCCGCCTTCACTGGAGGGCGACCCTGGGCGCTTGTCCCTGGGAAAATGAAGACCCTCAGAGCGGCTGGCCCCCCACACTGCCTCCCCGCATTTCTATTCATCACCCCTTTCCCCCAGTACCTGGCCAGCCCATGAACTTGCGGGCCGAGGCCAAGTCGGAGACGAGCATCGGGCTCTCCTGGAGTCCCCCACGGCAGGAGAGCATCATCAAGTACGAGCTGCTCTTCCGCGAGGGCGACCGCGGCCGAGAGGTACCCGCGGGGGCTTAGGTGGGAGGGGGGCGGGCGGGGCTGGCGAGAGGGTGGGCGGGGCTCCCCGAGGTGGGTGGGGCCCGGGGTCTGGAGGGGCGGGGCTCCCTGCCTCTGCGCTGCCTCCCGGGCCTCCCGTTCCTGCCCTTTATTGCTGATTTTCCTCTCTGGCTCGGTGGTGTCTGTCTCTCTGTCCCTTCCCCACTATCCCCTCGGGCCACTTTCTCGCATGCACGTCTGTCTCCACGTGTCCCCGTCTGTCTGGGCGTTCTCTCTCCCGTCTCGCTCTGGTCTTCCTCTCCCTTTCTGTCCCTCTCTCCATGGATTCCTCCGTCTCCATCTCGCCGTCTCTCCCTGTCTCTCCCGGACCCCAGGTGGGGAGGACCTTCGACCCCACGACGGCCTTCGTGGTGGACGACCTCAAGCCCAACACCGAGTACGCCTTCCGCCTGGCGGCCCGCTCGCCGCAGGGCCTGGGCGCCTTCACCTCGGTGGTGCGGCAGCGCACGCTGCAGTCCAGTACGTGTCTCGGCGACCGCCCTTCTCCACGGGGGGGACGCGGGCTGGCGCAGCCGGCCCTTGGGCCTGACCGGGCACAGCCGGCCGCAGCGGGTGGGGGGCGCCTGCCGCCTACTCCTTTCGCCCTGGACCGCGGACGCATCTGCCCGTACTGGGCCGAGAGGGTCTCGCCATGGGGTCCTCTTTCCCCGGGCCTGTTGACTTGGGTGGGGAATTAGGGACCAGGAGAATGGCCGACATCACCCTGGTTCAGGAGAGGTCCCCAGGTGCGCCCTCCCCCTTTTCCTGTCCTGGCTCGGGGGCCATTTGGCAGGATGCTGCACCGCTGGTGCCCATGGTTGGCAGAGCGCAGAGGATGCAGCCGGCCCCCTCCCTCTTGGCCTGTCCTCCTCCGCAGGAAGCGGTGGCTCTCGGGGCCCAGGACATGGTCCCGGTGCGAGGGCGGGGTGCACTCAGATCTGATGGAGCTCCGGGCTCATGGGTCCCTGCAGTTCTCTGCTGTGCCCGCCCGGCCTCCTGTCACAAGCCACCCTTCACCCAGTGGCTGGTGTGGGCCACACAATGGCCCTGCCACCACCTCCCCCCTGGCCCTTCCTGCCTGCTCCGCACTCGGCTGCAGAGGCCCCTGGCTGTCCCCTTGTGTCCCTCCTGCTCCATCCCCAGCCTTCCTGCTGCTGCTCCCTGGTCTGTTCTGGAAGCAGCCTCGGCCTTCAGACCTTCACGCCCGTGTGGTGCCCACGGGGCGTCTTGGGTTAGTCCCGGGTGCCGTCACTTGGGCCGGGAGTCAGAGCGGGGCCACGGAGACGCACCCTGGCCCGGCCCGCCCTCCTTCCTGCTGATCGAGGCATCCGGGCAGCCTGTCAGGTGGTCAGTGAGGGTGGCCTGTGGCTTGGGCGGCCACCTGAGAGGCCGGCAGAGGTGTCACAAAGGTGAGTACCAGCTGGTCTCAAGCGAGTTCACAAACACAGCCCACCCTGCGTGTCCCCATGTCCCCAGCAGCTCTGGGCTGCACAGACGGCCCAGAGCCCGAGCTGCCCACAGCGTGTCCATCTTTTCACGCGCCTGCCCGGTCCTTCCTGACACATCACGCAGGTTGGGCTGGATTGTGAAGGACGCGGCCTCCACGGTCGCTAGAAAGCGGCTTCGGCCCAGCCATGCGAACCTCCGGGGCGGCCCAGGACAGGGAGTGGGGGGAAGGGACTCCCCACTTCTTGCCCCAAGACGGGTGGGGCCCGAGAGCACAGCAGCTGAGACTCAGGGCCAGGCGTACCCCAGGGCTGCGGGCTCCTTACAAGGGTAGGTGGAGGTCAGACGCTCGGCCTGGGTCTCCAGAGACACTGTCCCACCTGCCCGCCTCCTCGGCCTCGGGCCCACTGCGTCCGAGGCCCGCCCTGTAGCGCAGCGCGGCCTCCCTCGTAAGAAAGTCTTGTAAGTTAGCAGGTGGCGAGTGGAAGGTAGGTAACAGACTGGGAGTTTCTGGACGGCGTCTTTCTTTCTTTTATTATGGTTTTTCTCATCATCACCACCATCATCGTCGTTTCTTATTTTATTATGGTTTTGATTTTATTTTTCCTCCCCCTTTCTCAGCAAATCCATTCCTTCTGGTGCATTCCCTGGTTGGTTTTTCTGCTCCTGCCTGACTCCCCCGGGCACTTTGGGTTGGGGTGGCTGGTCAAGAAATGGGAGAGGGGCACCCCAGGTCTAGTCTCAGAGGCAGGCTTCGCTGTGCACTGTGAGGCTGGAGGGCCGTGGGAGTTGAAGCAAGCTGTGGGGTGGCCTCCAAGGGCAGGACGGCATGGGGCCTTTGCAGATGACAGCTCTACTTCACCCCTGGGTCTCAGAGCTGCGCATAAGCATGTTCACGTGGCAGTAACGAGTGCCAGAGCCGTGACCAGAGGAGGTGGGTGTGCTGACCGGGGAGGCAGGTCAGCCTGGCAGGTCTGAGTGACTCCTGCGACCTCAGCAGGGAAAAGGCGGAGCTCCCACCATGAGCCCAGGCGGCCGCCAAGGGCAGCGAGGCCTCCTCCAGGTCCTGCTCTGCTGTGAATGGGGACCCACTCTGGCTTCTGGAAGGTTCAGAGAGGCAATGGGAAGCACCTGTGGGGCTATGCTGCTAGCAGGTCATAGCCAGTGATGACGGAGGCACATGGGCTCTGAAGCCAGCTTCCCTGCCCATTGGAGCCCGGGGCTGGGTGGGGACAGCTGTGCCAGCCGCGTGGCGGTGAAAACCCAGGCACAGCCTCACAGAGGCTCAGTCGCGGGGCCTGTTGGAGCCTGTGGAAGTGCAGGGCATGGGTGAGCCAGGTGCCCCAGAGGGACTCAGGCGTGGGAACAGTCACTTCTGTTCAGCAAAGCCCCTAACACTGCCTGGCACACAGTAGGTGCTCCGTAAATGCTGTTTGAAGGGTAAACGTGGAACAGCATGGTGCGGGCAGTAGTTAGCACTCGGTCTGCAGAAGCTGCCCGAGGTGTGTGACGAGCTGACGCCAGAGCAAGGCTGCGGGTCCTGCTCCTCAGACGCCTTAACGCACGCCTGGTCACATCCGGTGACTGCTCGACCGTGGCACTTGCTGTGAGGAAGCTGGCCCGGCTAGGTACACAGAAGGTGCTTAAATTAGTGCTGCCGTCAGTCTGAAAGAGCCTAACGTGGCGAGCACCGTTACCCCAAACCTGCAGGTATTACCCACAAGCCTTTGGCACAGAGTGAGGCTAGTAGGTGCTCAATAAGTTAGAACTATTAGAATTTTTATGCAAGGTCCTTAGCACAAACCCATGCGCACAGTAGGTGATTAATACATATGCGTTATTACTGTTAAATAGTAACGCTCTTAGCACAGTGTTTGGCACATAGTAGGTGCTTGGTATGTAGGTGCTCTTACTCTATATGGCTCTCAGCGCCTAGCACATAGTAGATGCTTAATGTGTGGGAGCTGTTTGTTTTCCACTAACTCCTAGCATGGTACGTGGCACACAGTAGGTGCTCAGTGTGGGGACTGTGGCTGTTTTTAATAAAGCCTGTAGTCCTGGGCCTGGCACTCAGTAGGTGCTGCATAAATGCTACCTGCTGTTGTCTTCAGAGGGCCGTTGGCATGCAGTCCACACAGGTGCTCAGAAAGGAGACGCCATCGCTGCTGGTGGGCTCAGGACAGGCAGCGCAAGGCAGCCAGGCACCCAGGTGGGCTCGGGGCAGCCC
>JAJEJO010048315.1:0-13050 GCA_020662805.1 Glaucomys volans | reverse complement strand
ACAGGCATGTACCATTGTACCTGTCTAAGAAAGAAGACTTTCACTCATATATATTAAGCATATTCTGACACAGTGTCAGAATAAAATATTATCCACTTTATTGTCTTATTTTCTTTCAGTCTTTTTGCTCACTTTTCTGATTGTAGCTGTGCACCTCCACTTGATTCTGCATCAGTAGTATTTGTTTGAAACTTAAAAATTTGCCCATACTTTCTTAGAAGCTAGAAAAAATTAACTGCTTTATAACTAAGATTCTAGTTTCATCATTAATGAGGATTTACATAGACATCTATGTACCTCTGTTTACAGAGAAATTCGAATATATAACAATGTTACAGAGGTGCCTAGAAAACAATCTGAAATGAAGAGATTCACTGATGCTTGCTGTCTACATATGCGGTGTATGATCATAACTTATGTGATGCAATGGTTGAAATGAAATAGTTTTAGCAAAATAATGAAGTAGTGGGAAAATATTTTATATGCTTTAGATTTTAATTAAAATTAATAAAAACTAAAAGCTCAGTTCTGCCCTCTCACTAGCCCCACCTCCAGTCCTCAGGGGCCCCCCGAGCCTGTGGCTCCCCCATTGGCAGATGGAGTGCAGCTGGTGCAGTGCTCTGAACGGGAATGGACCCCTATCTTGGGTACTGAAGTTGCACGGAGAGCGACCAAGAGGGAGGAACCGCCAGGTCCTGAGAGGCTGGGGAGAAGGCAGAGGAGGGGGTCAGTGTCTCAGTCTGAGCTACTGGAGCAGAGAGGGGTCAGGGACCTTCAGTCTGTAATTCAGCTTCATTCAGCCCTATTCAACCTACATCTGCTCTGCACAGCTGGGATCCATCCACCACGACAGCAGGGTTGCCACTGAGTGCACAGCAGGAATGGGGACCAGTTATCCTGCCTTCATGAGCTCAGCTTGCCGGGTAAACACACTGAAGGAACTTGACCCACAGAGTAAGCACCTCCAGAGCTCCACTTCCTCTTGCTGTCTGTCTGTCTGTCTGTCGTGGGAGAGTGCTAATTGTCCTTGAAGTGTCTTCTGAGGCATATTTTCATACATATTTTTTCAGTAAATGTATTTTTTAATGCCTTGCATTTCTAAATTTGGCTGGATTGAACATCTGCCACATCCCCTCCACCCTCAAACAGAACACCCCTTCCACGTGTAGATTTTGGAGATAAGTCAGTACAAAAAAAGATGTTCAGTATAATCTCTTCCTTTCCTCCTTCCTTCCTCCCCCTCCCTCCTTCCTTCCTCTCTTCCTCCTCCTCCTCCTCCTCTTCTTTTAAACAAAATAACAAAGAACATACAGACAGTGTGAGTGGACAACCCTCCTCTTACAGTGACCACAAGAAACTGAAGACAGTGACCCTGGGCCCTGTACTCTTCAACTTCCTGGTTACTAAACATCAGCACTGTGGTATCTGGAGGCAAAGTATGACTTCCATGTTCTTCTTTGGGCCTTTCTGAAGAATTCTAAATATGCACATGTATTCAAGAAAAGTCAGGAGGAGACTCATGAAAACTCACTGCCCTGAGAGGACCTTCCCACAGTTTGCAGCCTCCCTCCAATGATGGCAGTCCTCCAGGAGGGGCCCCTCTGTTGAGAAGTCATCATCCAGGGTGTGTGGGGGGATAGAAGAAAGGCCAAAGGCCCAGGAGGACAAGAGGGTGGTGTAGGGGCTGAGCCATGGGGGGAGGCATGGAGGCAAGATGGCTGGGAGGAGAGAGGAAGGGCAGGCCAGGCAGCTGGAGTCCACCTGGGCCCTCTGAGCAGCTGGGACCTGGTGGGAGCAGCCAGAGGAGGCTTGAAGCAGGGGCAGTGTGATCAGAGGTATTGGTCGGCAAGTCACCTGGGTACTAGGAGGCTCCCAAAGTCAGGGAGATGAGAGGGAGGTGCCAAGCAAGTCCAGGAGGAAAGGATGGTGTCAGCCAGAGGGGAGGTGACACTGGGTTCCTGCAGACCCTTTTAAGGTAGGGAAGCAGCCAGTGTGGGTAACGTACTCTCCTGATGGAAAAAACATGTCTTATGAATCTTTGTATGGAGGGCGGCTTCTCGTTCCCTGGGGCTGAGACTTGAAGAAGCCAGGTAGGCCTGCATCCCACCATCCCTTCCTTCCTTCCCTCCCTCCATCCTGGGCTGGGTATTGAACCCAGGGTCTTGCACATGCCAAGCAGGGCCCTACCTCTGAGCTATAACCCCAGCCCTCCTTTCTATTTCCTTGTTGAAGTTGAAGTAGAGATGAAGTAAAATGCAAAAATCCCCAGGGCATGGCTTACTTTTTGCACTTTACATTTTTAAAATAATGATTTGCATGTTATTTATATATATACAGATCACAGCCACCCAGATGGTAGAGAGCACATTTGATTACCTGAAAGATTCCCTGTGCTCCTCCCAGTCAGTATCCTCAAAGATCCTTTTCTGCCCTCTAACATCAGCAAGCTCGCCAGTTCTTCCTTGTGTGTAATGGAATCACTCAGTCTGACCTTGGTGCGTGCTTGTGTGCATCTGGATGTCTTCACTCTACGTGGTACCTCTGAGCTTCATTTAGTGCCTTGTGCCAGTGGTATATTTTCATTGCTGTATAATAACCCATTGTTCAAATAGGCCGTCATTAAAACACCTATTTTACAACCGATGGGTACTTGGGTCGTTTCCGTGACTATTATGATTATATGAAATGATTACATAGTATCAGGTATGGCTCCTGGTGAACATCAGCTCTCATTTCTATTGTTTATCTATATACTTAGGAATCGAGTTTCTAGCTCATAAAGTGGGCATAGATTTAACTTTAGAAGACACTAGCAAATGAGAGAGGAAAGAGGAAAATAAACCTGTGGGGAAGAGCTCATGAAAATCAAGGGGGGCCCAGTGGTATAGAGGAAAGGGACCAGGGGAAGGGAGGAGGGAGGGAAAGTAGGAATACTGGAGAATGACATTGGCCAAATTATATTGCTCTAGCATGTGCTTGCACAGATATGTAACAACGAATCCTACCAGTATGTATAATTATAATGCATAATAAAAATATGGGAAGAGCCAAGCTTGGTGGTGCATGCCTGTAATTTCAGCAACTCAGGAGGCTGAGGCAGGAGGATTGCAAGTTTAAGGCCAGTCTTAATTTAGCAAGGTCCTCGGCAACTTAGTGAGACTCTGTCTCTGTCTCAAAATAAAAAATAAAAAGGACTGGGGATATAGTTCAGTGGTAAAACACCCCTGTTTAATCCTCAGTACCAGAAAAAAGAAAAAAAAAAAGACTAGCAAATATGTTTCAAAGGTCTTGGGTCAATTTACACCCAACTAATAATGTATGGAGGTTCTCATTGCTCTACATCCTGGGACAGATGCTTTGGATCCTCTCATTTTTTCCAAGGATCAATCAGGCGACTGAGGCTTGGGGAATGCTAAATAATCCACTCAAGATAACACAGCTAGTGAGATGTGGCCCCCAGTGGAGCCCTTATATTATTGCAAATTTAGCACCGCCTACCACACCATGTTGCTTGTGAGAATACCATGTAACTGGTAGGTACCGGTGTTTCCACGGAATTCTAAGAAAGATGAGGTTAATGTTAGGCTTCTTGGCAGAGATGGAACTTGACCTTTCCTTTTTTGGTACTGGGGATTGAAGCCTTTTCATTTTTTATTTTGAGACAGGGTCTCTCTACATTGCTGAGGGCTGACCTTGAACCTGGGATACTCTTGCCTCAGCTTCCCAAGCTACTAGGAATGTAGGTGCGCTCCACACACCTGCTGGAGTTGGTTTTAAGGTTGTGTATGGGCAAGGGGTGTAGCTCCGTGGTAAAGTGCATGCTGGGACACAGGAGGGCCTGGGTCCCATGCCCAGCACCAGGAAAGAACAGCATCTCACTGAGGGCAGTGCAGGAAGGCTCAGAGTGTACTGAGGCTCAGAGTGTACTGAGGCAGGAGGAGGCTGTGTGACGCTGCATATGGATCTGGTCAGTGTCCCTGGGTCCCCTGATTGCTGCCCTTCTCCTCACATCCTGTACCCTCCACTCCTCCTTGAATACACCAGCTCCCTCTTGTTGGAGATCGATGAAGCCCAGCTGAGCCCACAGAATCTGACCTCTCCTTTAACCTTCAGCTGTAATTTGAGGTGCTATAACAAAACCCCCATAGACTGGCTAAAGGGACATTTATCCCCACAGTTGCTGGGGATTGAACCCAGGGCCTTGTACTTGTGAGGCAGGCACTCTACCAACTGAGCTAGATCCCCAGCCCTATCCCCACAGTTCTAAAGGCCGGGAAGTTCGAGGCCAAGGTCCCAGCTGCTCCTGTTCCTGGTGAGGGCTCAGATTTAGTCAGCTAGCTCACTGCTGTGACTGAAAGATCTGACCAGAACAATTGTACAGGAGGAAAAGTGTATTTGGGGCTCACAGTTTCAGAGGTCTTAGTCCATAGAAGTCTGGCTCCATTCCTCAGGGCTGGAGGTGAGGCTGAGCATCATGGCAGCAGAAGGTGGTGGAGGGAAGCAGCTCACAGCATGGTGGTCAGGAAGCAGAGACAAGGTCTCTACTTGTCAGATACAAATACATACCCATAGCCACGCCCCCAATGAATCTCTTCCTCCAGCTACATCCCACCTGCCTCCAGTTACCACTCAGTCAATCCCATCAGGGGTTAGTTCATGGATTATGTTCAGGCTCTCATAACCTGATCATTTCTCCTCCAAACCTTCTTGCATTGTCTCACACGTGAGCTTTTGGGGGACACCTCACATCCAAGCCATAACAGGCTCTCTTCCTGGTTTGCAGAGGGATGCCTCTTGCTGTATTGCTGTCTCTTTATATGGCACGGGAGAGGACAGGACAGGGGAGACCTCATCTCCCTACAGGGGCACTAATGCCATCCATGGGTCTCCACCCTCTTGACCTTATCTACACCTGATTAGCCACCAGAGGCCACACCTCCAAATACCATAACACTGAGGATCACGGTTCCAACAAATGAATCATGGCGGGGGGAGAGCCCTCCAGTCCGTGGCAGTCCCTCTCTGTTCTGTTCAGTGGAACACTACTTTGTTCGCCTTTATTCTCTTTTTATTTCAGGTGAGCAAGTCTAGACTTTCCAATGAGACTCCAGTCTTCCTAAGGACAGAACTGCGTTCCTGACAGTCCCTAGTGCTTCTCTGGGGACATAGAGACTCAATGTCCATGTATGTAATTCATGGGTGGATGTGGTCACTTGTTTAGTCAGTTCTGGTGCCTCTGTGACCAATATACCTGAAAAGGGCAAGAGTACTTTGGCTCCCAGTTTCAGAGGTCTCAGTCCATGATTGGCCCAACTGATAGCTCTGGGCTCCAGGTGAGGCAGAACATCCTGGAAGGGTGTGGAAGGGCGTTGCAGAGGAAATAACAACAAGGAAGCAGAGAGCAAGTTCTGCTCACCAGGGACAAGATATAAATGCCAGAGACCCACTCTCTCCAGCCAGGGACCCACTCTCTCCAGTCACACCTACCTGCCTATAGTTCCCCTCAGTTAATCCAAATCAAAGGATCACCCCACTGATTAGGTCACACCTCTCATAATCTGATCCCTGAACCTCTGAACATCCCTGCATTGTCTCACACAGAGCTTTTGGGGACACCTCAGATCCAAAGCATAGCACTTCTCCTGCTTCCAGCAAACCCAGAGGGTCCAATTCCTTGCTCACAAGTCTCTTATTGCAAGGCTGAGGCCTTTAAGGTCCCTGTGAGGAGAAACATGGCGGCTGTTTGGGCTCCTGTGGTGAATTAATCCAGGTGTAATAAAATGTCCTTTTCCATTATCTCTCATAGTTCAAGATAACTGGGAAAACTCATAAAGCTAATGGTAATTAGTAAGCTGGAGACGTGTCTGGGGGAGGGGTACTGAGCCTGCGGCCATCTCCTCTGGACTCCTAACTCCCAAATTCCACCAAGTGCATTGATTACCATCTCCCTCCCCACCAGCCTGGAACTTCTCTTTAAAATTGATCACGGCTGGCTTCCTTCCTCCTGCCCTCCTGCAGCTGTGGCTTCTAGACTTCAAGTTCTTTTCTAAATGTGGCAAGCGGCTTCTCTGAGCTCCGCAGCGCTGCTGGCCCCACGGGCTCTTGGAATCCATTTCTGCCTTTGCTTCCTGGGTGTGCTCTTCCTCCTGCCACCCATCGGGTGCATGGCTTCATGTCCCTGGACCGAGTCAGTGTCACTCACGTACAGGTGGCTCTCAACACTGTTAGCCAGACTTTCTGAGTCCAGACAGATCAGCCGTGCCCTCTGGCCTTTCTCCGTAGTTCTGCATGGGTTCAACCATGCTTTGAAAAAGGAGAGCAGCCTTGATTAATTTGGTAGCTTTTAATTTACAAAAGTGAGCAGACAGTACACAGAATCCAGCGCACACTACCCCAGCCACCCCTAATGATAGTATTAGCATCTTGCATTTAGTGTGGACATTCGCTGGAGTTAATGGGTCGATACTGTAGGTGTTAACTCCAGTCCACGGTGCACGTGAAGCCTCACTCTTTGTGCTGTGCAGTTTCTGTGGGTTTTGACAAAAGCATAATGACATTCATCCATCATGTCCATGTCATATAGAACACTTTCATCTCCTTAAAAATCTCCACAGACCACAGCTCCATGGGGCTTTGCTCCTTCAAACATGTGGCCGGTCTCCCTGCATCTCAACCCTTTCTAGATAGTAAGCTCCAGAAGGTGGGAATTACTTTTTAATCTACTCTGTTCATGGTAGTAGCCCCAGATCCTAGAACTCTGCTTGTCTGAGTCCATTTCTTGTTGATCAGGTAAACAGTACCTGAGACCAGGGAACCTAGAAGTGTATTTGGAGCATGGCTTGGGAGCCTGGGAAGTCCAAGAGCACGGTGCGGTATCCAGCGAGGGTCTTCTTGCTGCATGGCAACATGGTGATGAGACAGAACAAGACTGCCAGGGTCTCTCTTCCTCTACTTATAAAGCCACTAATGCCACCATCAGGGCCCTGCTCTCCTGACCTCATCTAATCCTAATTACCTCCAAGGGCCACACCTCCAAATACCATTAACAGGAATTAAGTTTCCAACACCCAAACTTTTGAAGGACACCTTCAAACCATAGCAACTGCCCATCATATTGTGGCTCCCCACGAAAGCTGGTGAGTGACAGATGTGTTGAGCAGTGATTGAATAAAGCTCTGGTAGATTGCCATCCAGGTGCCCTCCTTGTTAGTTGTTGAAAGTGTTGTTGCAGTGTCAGAATGCATGAAAACATTCCATGCCTGCGTCTCTGAAGGTGACCAGCTGGCCCTCACCAAGGGGAAGGGGCTCTGCCGCAGTTGAGGTCACTTGCACCAAAGGTGTCAGCAGCTCTCAGGAGATTTCTGGTGGGCTCACGTGTTTTTTCTAGACCTTCATCCCTTAGGCATAGCTTTCCTTGACCTTTTCTTTGTCCCATTATTTTCTCCTGAAGGAGTTTAATTATTCTTCCCTCTAACACCACTGTATGCAAACCTGTGCTTAATACATAAAAAGAATGTGGAAGTTCTGCCCTTTTGGGGTGATGTCACCTGTTTTAGTCAACTTTTTTGTTACTGTGACCAAAAGAACCAATGAGAACAATGTAGAGAAGACAAAGTTTATTTTGGCTCATGGTTTCAGAGGTTCAGTCCACAGTGGGCCAACCCCATAGCTCAAGGCCTGAGGTGGGGCAGACCTTCTTGGTGGAAAGGCGTGGCAGAGGAAAACAGCTCAGGACATGGCCTCCAGGAGGCAGAGAGAGAGCCCTGCTCACCAGGGACAAAACACGGACCCCAAAGTCATGCCTTCAGTGACCTACTTCCTCCAGCCCCACCCTACCCGCCGGTTACCGGCCAGCTAATCCATACCAGTGGATTAATCTACTGGTTACGTTCCACCTCTTATAATCTAATCATTTCACCCCTGAAAGTTCTTGTGTTGTCTCACAGATGAGCTTTAGGGGGACACCTCATATCTAAACCATCCTGTTACCCCCTTGAGGATACATACTGGATGTTCTTTTTTTTTTTCTGTGAAATGTTTTTACCAAGTCATTCACACATAAATTCCTTATTATAAGCATCATCTAACATCTTTAAAAAATTTTTTTTTACAGACTGCATTTTGATTCATTGTACACAAATGGGGTACAACTTTTTGATTCTATGGCTGTGCACGATGTAGATTCACACCATTCGTGTAATCATACCTGTGCATAGGGCAATGATGTCTGTCTCATTCCACCATCTTTCCTCCCCTGCCCCCTCCCCCTTCTCATTTCCTGGACGTTCTTGATGACTTCTTGAGGAAGACAGGGAGGGCACCTGGCCAGCCTCTTGGAAGAAGCAGTCTTGAGAGGGCTGGGGTGGAGCTGAGGACAGAATCCAGGTTCAAAACTCTTTGGGATCATTTAATTCTAAAAAATCGGTCATAGGAGTGAACTCTCCAACCTGGGCTCAGAACCTCCACTGCAGGGTAGACTGGCAGGAAACCTGGAGGCGGTGGTCACTGAACAAACCTCTCCTAGGAGGACATGAGCTCGCTGTGCTCTCCACTGGATGTGCCTCGGGTGGAGAGAACTGTCCTGTTCTGGAAATGGAACTTACAAAGGGACCCTAAGGAGGTCTGGGGCACCTGTGGAGAGGGCCTGAGGCTGAGCCATCTGGAAATGGGGAAGAGATCAAGAGATTAGAGGTGTGCTGTGGTTTGGGCAGCAAGGTGACTTCCTCGCCTAACTCCACAGGGCACATCCTGGGTCCCTTTGTGTCTTCCAGTAAGATATCAAAATCTGAGCCCCCCACTACCTGGAAATGTGATCTTATTTCAGAATAGGGTCTTCAGAGATGATTAAACTGAGGTCGTTTGTGTGGCTCTGAATCCAATAAGAGTGAAGTGTTTATAAAAAGGGGAGCTGGGTGTGGTGGCGCACGCCTGTAATCCAAGCTACTTGGGAGGCTGAGGCAGGAGGATCGTGAGTTCAAAGCCAGCTTCAGCAACTTAGCGAGGCCCTAAGCAACTCAGTGAGACCCTGTCTCTAAATAAAATACAAAATAGGGCTGGGGATGTGGCTCAGTGGCCGAGTGTCCCTGAGTTCAATCTCTGGTTCCAAAAATAATAAATAAATAAATAAATAAATAAATAAAATAAAAAAGGGGAAGTTTAGACACCTAGACAGACAGACAGACAGACGGGCATGGAGGGAAGATGCCGTGAAGCCTCAGGGTAGTGTCATGTCCAGGAAAGCTGGAGGCCACCACAGGCTGGGAGAGGCCTGGCGCAGACCCTCCCTCCGGCCCTCAGAGGAACCAGCCGCTGACCCCTGACCTTGGCTTCGGACTCTGGGACAGGCCTTTCCCATTTCCATGGCTCAAGCCACCGCGTTGGCTGGACTCTGCTGCAGCAGCCTCAGCAGACGAACGTGGGGTTCTGCTAACCAAGGGGCAGGGGTGTGCGGGAAGCAGCTCTCAGTGAGGCAAAGCTGGGAGTGGGCAAGGCGGGGAGGGGGACTCCCAGCAGCTGAGGGGGCTCACTCATTCACCCTTAGCAAGGGCCAGAAGGGGCTTCACGGGCACCTCCATTTCACTCATTCAGGCAAGAGCAGCTCAAAGGGAGAAAGCCCTGTGTTCAAGGTCACAACCCTACAAATGGCGGAGTCAATATTGAGACTTACATTGGTCCCGCCCAAAGGAATGCTTACTGCCCTTTCTGGATTAAACCTGCCAGGTTCCTGATGCCTAGATGGCTCACCATTTTGTGTATTCTGCTTTGCTCCCTCAGAGACACCCTGGTCTAGTTTTTCTAAGTGTTGAGACTGTAGTTCATGGCAGTTAAGGGTGTGGCTTTGAGCCCAGACTGCCTGAGTTGGAAGGCCAACACAGACTCTCACAAGCCGTGTGCCCTTCAGCAAGTTGCTTAACCTCTCTGTGCCTTAGTCTCCTTCACTAGAAAATGAGGATTGTGATATTATCAGTCTCATTTAGTTCCTGGGGGTCTGAGCACATCACTGCATGCATTTAAGCAGCATCAGGCTGCAGCAAGACTCAGCCTTATTGTCATTTTTGAGCCGGCCTCCCATACTTGGTTGTCTCCTGACGGGACTCAGTTGGCAGGGTCGCATTTCCCACAGCAACAATAACGCAGACTAACTGGAAGGTGGAACAAAATGCAAAAGTCTGATCAGAGAGGAAGGGCATTTTAAGTCAGGATGCACAAGACATGACAGAGTCCTTGGGTATTTTCTCCCCGTGGAGCGCCTGGTGTGCGGGTTTCTGAGACGCTTCTGGTACCTGCAGTTCCCGCTGCAGGGAACCCTTCAGGACCACTGGCTTAGTCAGCTGCTTTCGGAAGACACGTCCCCGCCTTTTATTTGTACTGCTGTCCTGGCGCAGTGGCAGGCCGCCGCGATCACTGACCGAGGACCCAGAGGGACATTAACGCTCAGGGTGAGGAAGTTCTGAAGGGTCCGCGCCGGAGGGACAGCGATCACGGCGACTTCCCGGAGCTCAGGGTGCAGGGCCCCGTGCCCTCTCCTTTGGGTGGCGGGGACTCGGCTCCCTGTGCCCAGCGGGCCCTCCGCCTGCTCCTGCTCCGCAGGGGTCTCCCGGGTCCGGCCTGCTGGGAGCTCCTGCCGCGGTCACATCCACCCTCCACAGCGACATTCCTCGCAGCCGGTGTGATGCGGTCCGGAAAGTTGGGCTTCGCCACCGCAGGCGCTGGAGGCAGGTGGTGACAGGCCCGGTGGCGCCTGGGCGGCCCGCTCAGGCCCTGGCTCCTTCGGGCAGCGGGCGTCAGTGTTCCCAGCCCCGTGGTCCCGTGTGGAGGGGGCCGTAGGACTGGATGCTTGGTTTTCTTTTTCCTTTTTGCAATAGAATCCTTTCTTCAAACAAAATCCTGCACTTTGACCCAGAATAGAAAACAGCAGGACGGTTTCCTTTCCTGCCCGGGAGGGAATCCGGAGCTGCCCCTCACCCTCCTCCCTCCCCAGGCCTCCTCTGCTGTCCAGGAATCGCCAGGAATCTGCGGATTGGGGATGGAAACACCTGAGATCTGATGGCCTCTCAGCCTCCTTCCCGCTGGAGGAAGTGTGCCTCCGGGCAGGAGCCTGGAAGGCCCCCTCCCCAGCTTCTGTCCTTCCTGGGATTTGTATTTCCCCTCTAGCCTCGGGTCTGTCTGTCCGGGCTCCCTTCCTCTAAGCAAAGCTGCTCCGGGCATCAGAACCTCCCCAGCCTCGTTTTGGCTCCCGGGGTGTTCAAGCGGGCTGAGGCCTGGTGTCTCTGGACCTCTGGATATACTGTTGCCGGGTGGTCTTCGCCGCCTCCCTCCAGGGGTACAGTCTGCAAAGGCACCACAAAGAAGAGACTCCACTCATGTGTCTGTGCCGAGAGTGACAAGGTGATCCATCAGAAGTGCTTAGAGGAAGGTCACTTTGGTGGCCCTAGAAGGGGAGGTGTCTGGATGAGAGATGGGCTGAGCCTGAATGTATTCACATGAGTGGGAAGCAGTTCCTGGTGAGGGGCCATCTGATGCAAAGACTCAGAACAGGGACCTTCACAATTCCTTAAGTTGGACCTAGAGCCAGAATTCCAGAATCCGAAGCCGGATCTCTCTTGCTGGAGTGAGAGGAGGAGTGTGGAGATGAGCCATCCCATTCAGGGAGTGGGTGTGTGCCTGCAGATAGCCTGCAGATAGCCTCCCCCAGGCCCTAGAGGGCTCCCGAAACACCTGTTCTGTAGATCAGGAACATTCAGAGACCAGTGAGGAGCCGGCCGGGGTCTCAGGCAGGTGCATGGAAGTCCAGGCCACTCCATGGACCCTCTCATTCTGTTCTCTCAGGAGGAGGGAAATGGGAGAGATGGGATGGCGAGGGCAGGATCCAGGAGGATGGAAGGCTGTGGGCTGGAAGAGGCTGAGGGAGAGGGACTTGGCCCTGCTGGGGTCCCACAGGGCTCCACCTGCCTCCCTCCTGCTCAATGCGGGTCCAGCAGCTGGATCCGTGTGGTCTCCCCAGAGCTGCACACACAGCTGGACATGCTCTGCTCAGCCTTCCAGATGTTGCTGGCTCCGCACAGACATCAGCACCGAGCATGGGCAGTCATGCCGGGCTCTTCACAGGAAGAGCATGCTGGGGGGCTCAGGCAGCTCCTCTTGGCCCCACACACTGCACCGTGCAGCAGGCCCCATGCAGCGGGCCCCATGCCTCTTCCTGGTGTCCCGTGAGACAGCCCCTCTCTGGATGTCAGTCCCCTCATCAATGCACAGACCCTGTGATCTGCAAGGTGCCTGCCAGGTCTGGCTGGCGTCTCCAGCATTGCTCCCCACTCATTCCGAGGGGAGTGAGCGTCCCTGAGCTCAGGTTGTGCTGCGGGTTTATTTGTGTGCGAGGAACACGTTGCATGCTCAGACAGGGTGGGTCAAGGTGATTAATTTCTGGAAACTTCACTATTTCTTTTGCCAGGGCTGATCCAAAATTGGTGAGTTCAAGGACTCTATGCTCACCTGGGATCCCCACTTCCCTGGTGGCACGGGTGGCCTCCCTTGGTGAGGGCCAACCAAACTGCCCTCCTGCAACCCTCTGGAATCCTCTGCAGGCGGCGGTGTTATTGCCCTTCCGGGTGACTTCACATTGGCCAGGTCCCATGTGGGCCTGCCACGTCAGACAGGGCGGACTCGCAGGTCACCGAGGCCACTTGTTTGGACTTTACCTGTCTCTTTTCACAGGTACAGATAATTGAGATACAGAAGTGGGGAGGCTTTGTGTTATCTGGTGCCCATTTTATGACAGCAATATAGCCCTGTTGGTTATCTCCTGGCAGGCGAGGGCAGCCATGAACCCACGCTGGAGTGGGGTCAGTGGGTGCAGAGCCTGATCTGCCTCCTCCCAGCCGTGTGGGCTGCAGTCACATGCCTGGCCTCCTTGGCCAAATCCACACACCAGGGGTCATAAAATCTCTTTGGGTTATGAGAGGATTAAATGGGTCAAGCCAGGGAAGCACTTAGAAGAGTGCTCAGGAGACATCAAAGTTTAATCCAATGAGGTCCTCTAAGCTCACGCGC
>JAJEJO010048314.1:0-11689 GCA_020662805.1 Glaucomys volans | reverse complement strand
CTGTACTCCATTTGTGCTCAATGAATCAATAAGCAAATAAAAAATAAGTAAATAAATAAATAGAACCTCACAGAAAGTCTCAGGACATGGGTAAAATGTAGAGAGATTCTTTGCCAGAATCTAACACAAGTAACCTCTAGTCCAGTTCCCAGTAGAGACTTCTGTTCTTTCTGAAACCCCATGATAACAGTCTTTATTCTCTGTATTTCTATTGACATACTGTTCTTTGGATATCCCATTGGAATTTCCCATTAATAACTGCTTACAACCTTCTAAGGCTTCTCCACTCTGCCTCTCCAAATTTTTCTGAACTCCCCTATCAAACCATTTCCAAAGCCTTATGAACCACATGATCAAAGAAACTACCCCACTTCTTGGTACCAGTATCTCTGTAGTCAGCTTTTGTCACTGTGATCAGACCTAACAAGAACAACTTAGAGGAAGAAAGTTTGTTTTGGACTTTTAAGATTAAGAAGTCTAAACCTATGTTTAGCCAACTCCACTTCTGTGGGCCCAATATAAAGTAGAACATCATGGTGGAAAAGCATGGTGGAGGAAAGCAGCCAGGAAGCAGAGAGAGCAGAGAGGAACCCGAGAAGAAAATATAAACACCTAAGGCACAGGGCCCAGGGACTACTACTTCTAGCCACACCCTAGTCACCCATAATTACCACCAATTACTTTCAAATTTTTAATCCATCAAATGAGCAGTAGGTTACAGTTCTCATAATTTAATCATTTCACCTCTGAACATTGCTACGTTGTTTCATGAGCTTTGGGGAGAACTGCATAAGCAAACCATGACACTAGGTCTTAGATCCCTTGACTCTTGAATCCTAATGTTACACACTTTAGAATCTGTTCTATTGGCTCAAAGCACAATTGGACACTTTTGGATAGGCCACAAGCAATTATATTATAGAACTCCTCTCTCTAACAAAACAGCTACTTTAAGTAATAACTACAGAATTCTGTTTTATCCAAAACTATAAATGAATTATAATGTATCAAATAGTAAAACAAATGAATTTTCCCTCTGTAACATTTTCTTATTATATAAATAACATTTAATATGTGATACATGTCCTCATTAAAATTGTAAGTATGTAATAAAATATTGGCTATATTCATGATGTAACACAATAGATCTCTAGAACATGTTTATCTTGAATAATAGCATCTATGAATTTGTCCATTTTTAATACCTCATTGCTTTGGCTTGGATGCAGTTTGTTTCCCCAAGATTCATGTATTGAGAGCTTGGTTCCCTGGATGGCAGTATTTAATAGATGGCTACCTTTAATAGATGGGTCCTATTGGAAATCCCTTTTGTCAACTGAGTATGTGACCCTGGAAGTGATTAAGGTATTTCTCATAGGACTCTGATTAGTTCTTGCAAGAGGGCTGTCAGGAAAGCCTCAACCTGGACCCACCCATTCACTCTGGCTTCATATTTTGTTATGTGATGTCCTCTTCATGTATGTACTTATACTTACATCATGTTATAATGCAGCCCAGAGGAAACTTATCGGTAGAAGCAATGTCTGTACCATGCCCTTGAACCTCCAAAATTATGAGTTAAATAGAGCTCTTTTCTTTGTAAAGTTGGCCTTCCTCACTTGTTTTGTTTTAGTAATGCAAAACATATCAGTAAGTTGTTATAAGTGGACTAATACAGAATTTGTTATCTGGCTGCCTTATATTATTCAGAACGTTGTTGTTAAGTTTCATTCATGTTGCTGCAGATTGCAAGTTTTCCCTCTTTTGAAAGGCTAAATGATACTCCAAAATATGTATATGGCACATATCCATTATCCATTCATCTTGATGGACATTTGGATTATTTACATCTTGAATATTGTGAATACTATTGCAATGAAGAGGCAAATGTTTGCATCTCTTTGAGATCCCATTTTCAATACTTAGGACGTGTGTCCAGAGGTTGAATTACTGGATAACATGGTAGTTGTATTTTTTAATTTTTTGAGGACCTCCATATTCTTTTTCAGTGTCTGCAACACTTTACATTCTAACCAGTATTGTATAATGTTTCCCTTTATTCCACATCTTCAACAATACTTATTATTTTTGTTGAATTGGTAACCATCATCTTAACACTAGTGAAGTGATATCGCATTGTGGTTTTAATATTTATGTCCCTGGTGATCTGTTGCTGTTGGACATTGTTTTGTATACTTGTTGGCAATTTATCTCCTCTGGAGAAATATCTATTCAGGTATTTTACCCACTTTTAAATTGGGCTATTAAATATTTATTGCAATTGAGTTGTAATTCTCATATGTTTTAGACTTTAATTTCTAATAAAATGTATGATTTGCAAATCTTTTCTACCTTTTCACAGGTTGCCATTTAACTGTTGCATTTGCTATACAGAGCTTTTTAGTTTGATATAGGTTCACTTGTCTATTTCTGTTTTGGGTTTTTTTTTTTTTGGTTTGTTTGGGGGTTTTTTTGTTTGTTTTTTTTGCTGTTTGCTATTTGGGTAGTTGGTTGTTTTTGCTTGTGGTGTTGATGTCCTATGCTAGAAATAATTACCAAAACCAATGTCATGAAGTTTCCTGTAGGTCCTCATAATAGGAATTTTGTATTCTCAGGTTTTACATCTAAGTCTTTAATCCACTTGTAGTTGATTTGTTTGTATGGTGCAAAATAGAATCTAATGTAATTTGTTTGCTTGTATCTAGTTTTCCCAACACCATTAGTGGAAGATATTCTCATTTTCTCATTGTGTATTATTGGCACCATACTGAGAGATTAACTGACTGTAAATGCATGGCTTTATTGATAAGGTTTGTATTTAGGTCCATTAGATTATATTTCCACTTTTGTGTTTTAATCATTGTGGATTTATAAAAATTTTATAATCTATTTGTAATACTGTTATTTTGAAATCAGATTATGTAATGATTCCAGTTTGGTTTTTCCTTTTTAATATTGTTATGTCTATTTAGAGTCCTTTGTATCTCTTAAGAATTTTAGAAATATATTTTCTGTTTTCATAGAAAATTACGGGAATTTTTGTACAGTATGCATTGAATCTACAGATAACTTTGAAATTTTAACAATATAAAGTTTTCCATTCTATGAGCACAGTGTATCTTTCAATTAATTGAGTCATTCATTTCTTTCATGAATGTTGATAGTTTTCAATATATAATGCTTCCATCTCCTCAACTTATTTCTATTTTATTATTTTTGATATTATTTTAATGAAATTGTTTTCTTAATTTTCTTCTTGCATATCTCATTGTTTATGCATAGAAACACAGCTGATTTTGTATGTTCATTGTTTTCTTCTGAAACTTACTAAATTTATTTGTTATTCTATAATATTTAAGAGTTTTTGGTGAACTCTTGGGATTTTCAATATATGTGTTCATGCCACCTGCAAACAAAGATGGTTTTACTTCTTCCTTTCCAATTTGGATACATTTAATTCTTTGTTTCCTAATTGTTCTGAAATTGACTTCCATTCTTATGTTGAGTAGAGGTGGAGAGTAAGAATATCCTGGTTTTGTCTGATCTCAGAAAAGAAAAAAAATACTTTAAAATTTTCACCATAGAGTATGAATTGTAGACTTTTCAGATATGGCTTCTGTTATGTTGACATGATCTCCTTTCATATCTAGTTAACTGGCAGTTTTTATGATTAAAATGTGTTAAATTCTTTCAAATGTTTGGTCAGTATCTCTTTTGCTTATCATGGGATTTTTCTCTTTCTTTCTGCTAATGTGGAAGACCATATTAATTGGCTTGCACATGAAGAATTATCCTTTCTATCCAGGGACAAATCCCACTTGATTATTTTGTTATACTTTGTGAATTTAGTTTGCTATGATTTTTATTGAGAATTATATTTTTCTGTCTTCATAAGGAATATTGGCCTATGGATATCTTGTATCTTGGACACTTCTCTTTTCTTTCTCCCATTGGTCTGTTCTTGTTCAAGAGTATTTTTATTAATTTCTACATATCTATGAATTTGCAAGTTTTCTTTTTGCTACTGATTTTCTATTTTATTTCTATTATTGTCAGAAAATATATTTGATATGATTTCAGACTTCCGAAATTTGCTAATACTTGTATAATCTCTCTTGGGCAATGTTTCATGTGCACTTGAAAAGATGAATATTCTGCTTCTATTACTTGGAATGTTCTCCCTATGGCTATTAGTTCCATTAGACCTATAGTATTATTCAACTTCATGTTTTCTTATAGATCTTCTATTTGGGTGTTCTCTCCATTATTATAATCAGGTTACTGTAGTATCTTGTTAGCATTGGTATCTAATTCTCCCCCTAGTACTGCTATTGTCTTTTCATGTATGTAGGTGCTCTGATGTTGGGAGGTTATATGTGCATACTTACATTCTTCTAAAGTTGACTGTTTTATCATTAGATAGGGACCCTATTTATCACTTCTGATAGTTTTCATCTTAAAGTCTGTTTTTTTTTCTGTCTAAGTATAACCACCTTGTTCTCTTCATCACCATTTGCATATAAGATCTTCATCTTTTTACGCTAAGCCTGTGTATGTCCTTAGGTCTAAATCCAATGCGTGCAGTATACAGTTTGATCTTGTTATTTTTTATTCTTTCAACCACTGGATATCTTTTGATGGGGAAATTTAACACATTGCTATTTAAAGTAAAAGCAAATAGAAAAGTATTTACTCTTCCTATTTCATTAATTATTTTCTGTCTTTTATGTTTTTGGCCCCATTTTCCCTCTCAATGCTGTTGTGCCGTATTGCAAGTAAGGATTATACTAGAGGATGCCTTAAATTCTTTTATATACTTCAGCGTGATTTTTTTTGTTGTTTTTTGTTTGGTTTTGCTTTTTTTTTTTTTTTTGGTCTCACACAAGATGCAGAAGCATCACAATTATGTTCTGGATTTCTTGCAAAGAGAGCTTCTCCATGTATTATTGTTGAATCAGTGTTTTCACCGGGGTATTAAAATTCCAGAACCTCCTGTTATAATATCTTCTTGACATTTTTCACTAAGTATTATAATTTCAAGTCAATTGCACAGTCTAATCTGTAGGCATATTATATATAAATCTCTAAATATTTTCCCAAATTAATGTCACTTTTGTTTAAAATACAGAGTTATGTGTTCAAAACAACAACAAAATATTGAAGATTTTATCACTGCATATTTTCTTCACCCATTGGAATAGCAGTTAAACTGGAGACTATCATGCTAAGTGAATAAGCCAATCTCCAAACACCAAAGGCTGAATGTTCTCTCTGATAGGTGGATGCTGACTCACAGTAAGGGGGCAGTAAGAATAGAAGTTCATTGGATTAGGCAAAAGGGAATGAAGGGAAAGGATGGGTATGGGAATAGGAAAGACAAAATGTGTCAGACATAACTTTCCTATGTCCATAATATACGAATACAACCAGTGAAACTCCACATCATGTAAAACTGCAACAATTGGATCCTAATTAGAATAGCTTATACACCATGTATGTATAATATGTTAAAATACACTCTACAGTCATGTATATCTAAAAAGAACAAAAAAACATAGCCAAAGAACTGAAGTACCTACAGATTACATGATCAGAATAATACATAATACAATGTATTAGATGACTTTAGTATGAAGTAGAAATTAACTAAGATGAATCCTATCACAGTGGCAAAAGTTAATATTTTCTTAAATGCCAATTTTATTTATTCTTAATGCTTTGCTCTTAAATAACATTTTATACAGTTTAAACTGTTTGAGTAAAGTTTTCCTTTAACACTTAACAAATGGAATGCAGAAATCATTGATAAATGAGAGAATTGCTGAAAGGAAAAATCTCTAAAAGAAAATTATAACTGTAGTCATATCTACATGTTTGAGATGCCCTGGGAGGCTGATCAGGAAATGCAGGAACGGTGATATATTAACTTTAATTTATACTCTGAGTTAATCAATCTATTTAAAGGTGTGTTAAGTATCCTATACTATTGACTAACTTTATAGAAGACTGCTATAGAGTTCCTTTTATAATTCTGTAAAAGTCTAAAGTATTTCTCAAAAGTTCTTATGAAATATTTTAGCCATTTCTTTACAAAATAACTATATCTACCAAAGAAGAGAAGTCAAGTGTACTAACATTTAGTTGTTGAAACCATTGTAAGTGATCCAGAACTCTAGAAAGAACATTGGCTTTTCCCAAAATCACTCAGAAAAAAATGCAAAACTTCTATTAACAAATCTGACTTCTTGCCCACTGCTTACTTAAGAGCTTTGCTCTTAAGAATCATGAAGGAGTGAAGCCCAACAGGTAGGAACAGCGGGTAGGGCTGGGCTATCCAAAGTATGAGGGAGGCTCCCCTGCCCAGAGCTCCTCAGGTGAGCTCAGCATGGGAATGAGGAGCCTCTAAGGTGAGCAAAGGGCGTGGTGGGCGCATCCTCAGAAGCCAAGGGAGCTGGGAGAGGTGCTTGTGTCTGGAAATCCTGTCAGAAGTCACTGTGGGACCAGTGGGGAGCAGGGTCCTTGTGTTCCTGCAGTGGAAATGTGACCTCAGAGTCTGCTCCATCGGGGCCTCATTTTCCCCACTTACACAAGGAGACAGTGCCGGGAGGCCCAGCACACCTCGGGCAGCCTTAGTCCTTCCCTCTCAAGGGATGCTGTGGACTTCCATGTGTTCAGATTTGGACACAAGTAAGAAAAGTGAGACCCAGAATGTGGGCTGCCTTGGACCCTGCATAAGGCCCTCTGCAGCATATCACCCCTGCTGCTGCCTGAAAAGGAGGATGGAAATTAGAAGTTCCTGCTGGATGCAGTGATGCATGCCTGTAATGCCAGCAACTTGGGAGACGGAGGCAGGAGGATTGCAAGTTCTAAGCCAGCCTTAGAAATTTTAGCAATGCGCTAAGCAACTCAGCAAGACCCTGTCTCTAAATAAAATTTTTAAAAGGGCTGGGGCATGATGTGCCACCGCCCTCTCCCTAGTCCACCGCTGCCACCTCCTTCTGCTGCTGCTCCTGGAGCTGCTTCTGTGCTTATGTGCCTATTTTGTGAGGCGGCAGCTGAGGAGACTCCCGCACTCACCATGACCCATGAAAAGCCCAAGGAAGGAGTCAAGGCTGAGAATAATGATCATATTAACTAGACGCTGGCGAAGCAGTAGGTTATGTGGTGCAGTTTAAGATTAAGAGGCATACACCACGTAGTAAACTAATTAAAGCCTATTGTTAAGGACAGGGTTTGTCGATGAGGCAGATCAGATTCTGATTTGATGGGTCGCCAATTAATGAAACAGACACACCTGTACAGATGGAAATGGAGGATGAAGATACACTGGATGGGTTCCAGCAGCTGACAAGAGGTGTCTACTTAAAAGGGGAACCTGCTACTTTACTTCAGAACTCTGTTCCTACAGACCAAGAATACATTCTTAATTAGAAAACTGCAGTTTGGTTCCACCACATCCTGGTAACTGCAGTATAATTTTCTCTATTCTTTCATTTTCCTCTTCTCCATCCCTTTATTGTACATAAAGTAACTGGTGGATGTGCACAAGCATATAGCATTTTTTAAACTCAATGACTCAATGTTTTGATTGACATCAAATGGAAATGGGATGGGGAAAATTCTGGTTCTGTGAAGTCATCACCTTTCTCCACTAGTGGCATGCTCATTCAGCTCTTTATATTCTAGTAAGTTATTTTGCTCTCGCTGTTTTAACAAAAAAACAAAAAACAAATAAAGAAAAAGCTGAACAACATAAAAATCCTTGCATACCTTGTTCAAAAAAAAGAATCTCATGAAAAATTAAGTGAATGTTATGGCAGAATGGATCATTTCTAGCTAGTATGCTGGAGGAAGGGGAAGGAGAATGGGGCTTATGCTTAATGCTCATGACACATTGACAGTAGCACCTAGAAACATAGAATTGAAAAAGAAGTAAAATTGTCAGGCTTTGCAAATGAGCAATATTTCCAGAGATGTCAAATTTCATTTATAAATATGTGGATATCATATATTCCATTTTGTTTTATAGATCTGAAACATAGCTAACAGGTAAACAGCCTCAGATTATCACAAGTAGAATATAAGTCACATATATATGCACTTGTGAAAACTATGGAATTAAATTTAAAGGTTTAAGAGACACATTCTCTTAAATGCCATCCGACATAAAGTTGAATTTAAATGCTCTTTTCTAGAAATGCAAATCAAAACCACCTTAAGATTTCATCTTACCCCAATTAGAATGTCTTTTATCAAGAACACAGGCAACAACAGGTGTTGGCGAGGATGTGGGGAAAAAGGTACACTCTTACATTGCTGGTGGGAGTGCAAGTTGGTACAGCCACTCTGGAAAGCAGTGTGGAGATTCCTTAGAAAACTTGGAATGGATCCACCATTTGACCCTGCTATCCCACTCCTTGGCTTATACCCAAAGGACTTAAAATCAGATTGCCTCAGTGATGCAGCCACATCAATGTTCATAGCTGCTCAATTCACAATAGCTAGATTATGGAATCAACCTAGATGCCCTTCAGTAGATGAATGGATAAAGAAACTGTGGTATATATACACAATGGAATATTACTCAGCCATAAAGAAGAATAAAATTATGGTATTTGTAGGTAAATGGATGATGTTGGAAACTGTTATGCTAAGTGAGATCAGCCAATCCCAAAAATCCAAAAGCCGAATGGTCTCTCTGATAAATGAATGATGATGCATAATGTGGGGGGGAAAGATGGCAAGAATGGAGGAAAGATAGCTAGCATAGAGGGAAGGGAGGGGTGGGGGCGGGTGGGGGGTAAAATTAATAACAGAGTGTGTGACAGATACCATTGCCCTGTGTAAATGCATGAACGCACAGATGGTGTGACTCTACTTTGTGTACAACCAGTGAAACAATAGCTGTACTCCATTTGTGTTCAATTAAAAAAAAATGCTCTTTTCTGCAGATCACCACATATTTGCTAATTCAAGTCAATCAAAATAAGATTCACACAATGGATAATGAAATAGTTTGGAACATTTTACTTATCTACTAAATCCATTTTCATAAAATTACCATAAATATTTTTTAAAAATACATCAAGACTGAGATTCTGCTCTAGAGAAAATCATAAAATGAAAATAGCAATAAAAATAATCCCAACTTTTTGAAATTTTGTGCCATGAGAAAGTCTCAAAATACTATGCTGTGGTTATAATGCAGGTATATTTCAAAATCAAGATATGCTTTTTGAAAACATCAAATAAAATATAGGAAGAGTTGTTTTAAATTTCTCTAATGATATTATCTATTTATGGTGAAATCACAATTGCTATTTTGCTATACTCTGGGTACTATTGTAGAAAATTGTGTATGTAAATAATTTTAAATCTGGAAATGTATTTGGAGAGGAAAACAGTGATAGGCTGCTATGGAAGTTGCCCATTGCCATTTCTAAAATATTTTAAGGAATATCATTCTCTCTCTTAGATTGGAATTTTTTTTCTTTAAATTGGGCCAAGTCCCTGTATCATACTATACGGTCATTTAATATGCATACTCATCATAAGCATCTACAGCGAATTGATGTAGATTATTTTAAGGGAAATGGACAATGCTTAAGAAAATCTTAGAATTCTTAAGTTCTGTTCCTCTTATGATGTCTTTTTATCAAATTTTAAGGTCCATTCATAATTTTTAAAACAATATAAATCACACAGAATTTGTTTCAAACCTTAGCTCTTTTCTTGGTGTATCATACCTCTTAATTTCTCTTTACCTTCTGCTTCTTTTATTTTCTATCCACTACCTCTTTGCATCTTGTAGATAATGCTGTATTTATCTATAAGAGAGATAAAAGGTATACATAGCATGAATGTGTGTGTGTGTGTGTGTGTGTGTGTGTGTGTGTAAAAATCTGTGGGGTTTATGTTATGTTAGTAAAATACATCACCACTAGTAAATATTTCTACCCCTATAGTTTTTTAAAAAAAATAATTTTAGCTATTCATTTGTATTCATTTATGTAGGAGGAGCCCCTGGCACTTGGCTGCAGCTGTGAATGAATCCAGTGTGTAAGGAAACCTACACTCACACAGGCCTGACAGGAATACCTGCAGGAAGGAGCTTTCCCCTATAGCAGGCCAGAAGGGCAAAGGCCACTGCCCCATAATTAGCATAACTGCTGCCAGGGAAACCCTGGGGGGCCCAGACGGGACACTAAGCAAAGGTATTAGTGAAAACATGATTGGACAAGATACAGTCCCTACTTAGCGCATCTATATGTTACAGGATTGGACACGGTTACAAACCCTGATTAACATAAGGGCAAACAGGTAATAAATCTTAATTGACTATTTAAGAACAAAACATTCCCACACTAAACAAGTCAGTAGGAAGCTCGCAACTTCTCTACTTTTCACCGGACTCTGCCTGTGTCCTGGCATGGAACTGTCCCCCGCTTCTGAGTGAAGCAGAGGCGGGCTTACTTCACATTTATTTTTATGTGGTGCTGAGAATTGAACCCAGTGCCTCACACATGCTAGGCAAGCGCTCTACCACTGAACCACAACCCCAGTCCTATAGTTTTAACTATTACTTCTGTAGAAAATTCCTAAAATTATTTAACTCATCTATGCCTGAAATAAATATATGCAATTCTCTAGTTTTTAACTAATAATCTACCACTCCTGCTGGCCTTTCCAACAAGAATTGGTTATGCAGACATGTTAATGAAACTAGCAGATTATCTATTGCCTCATTTACAGTCTGTGTTTATAATTTTTGCCTATTAAATATTCCATGTAGAATATTTATTACTGCTCATGTGTATTCTGTAATCTCAGTTCGATTTTTCGTTTTCTTCTTTTTTGTCATTATTATCTTTAGATTGTTATGCACTTAAATGTCAGTGATACTGTTTCATAGTTTCTTGTCATGAATACAATTATTCTGAACTTTAGCTTCTTCACCTGTAAATCACTAGCTAAAAAACTTTTTAAAGACTCATTTGGAATTAAAAAGATGTTTCCTTCAAATCATCTGTTACTTAGTAAACACTTTACATTATTTTGAAAGGAATATGATGGAGTGGTGCTAGGTAGTGACCCCAGAAAGGAGGCAGTGAAAGAGCAACTGACCAGAGGTGGGTGACAGAGTAAATGCCCTGAAATTCAATATTGGAAAGTCTGAGACTTAGAAAGACTTGAACTTTGTTTAGTAGAGGAGAAAATAAAAATGCTATTCCTCACTCTGAACCTGGTCCAGGGTGGAGTGAGAGGGAAGAAGCCACAGAAAAGAGAGAGGGAAGGAAAAGACACATAAACATACATCCTTAACAGCTCTTCCTTAACAACAGGAGAGAAAAACTGATGGAATTAAAATGCAAAAGGAACAGCAAAATCACTGAAAGAAATCAAGTTTAACCCAAATTGTGGAGTGAAAGCTGGGCCAGGCATTGTACCCATTTGTAGAGTCCACAGCTAGCTAGCCTCCCTAGAAGATAATTAAATCAGCCTTTCCCCACCTTTAGATAGCAACAAATAAAACCAGAGGAAATACCTCTGCAGTGAGATGTCCCAACAATTTGTCCAGAAAGAACTTGTAGAGAGATTGCTGCTAGTTGAAAGTTGTTGATATCCTCTCTCCCTCACCATGGAAAACAAGGAGAGTGTGGGAGAGCAGACTGGAGAGCTAGTCACTTCT
>JAJEJO010048313.1:0-26211 GCA_020662805.1 Glaucomys volans | reverse complement strand
TGAGAATGGAATCCAATGCCTCTACCACTACTGCTACCACTGAGTCATGACACCAGCCCTACTTTACTTTTCTTAATATGTATTTCATCACTCTTTACTACTATTGGCTAAGCTGCAACTTCAAGGGCTACCAGCAAGCCCAGTCTACCTGCTTTATATACAGTACATGAAGTTGCAACCTACTCTGCTAACAAAATGGAATATATACAGTTTCTTACATTCATGTTCATACTTATGTATTCTTAACTTTGACAGAAGCTTCATTACTACATTTCAATTGTATGCACAAAAAGAAACTTAAATTTAGTTTATATTTTTCACATAGAGTACATGTTTATGAAAATACCTGCCTTAGGCTTAACATAAATTGTTATGTCCTAGATCTACACAGTCTTGACTATTCCCCTTTTCACATTAGAACAAAAGCATAGAGTAATCACTTATTATGCTCGCTTGAGGAAAGTTTCCCAAATGTAGTTGACAAAATAGGACAGAAAAAGACTGGAGGACAATGTAAGGAGAGGTAAGAAAGAGAGATTTCCAGATTCACATTCTAAGGAGGGTCCATTATTTTGAAATTCGAGATGACTATCTTATTTTGTGCTATAGGGTTGATTTTGAAATTTCCCCAGGAATGAAAAATACGTAGCAGTCGAATATGAAGATCTCTAGTGATAAGGAAGCATAAATTGGACTTAGAATGATGATGACAATCAAGAATTCAATTGATATAATATTAAATCACTTACTAAGCTGAGGTGATATATATCTCCTTTATTGGGGTAAACACAAAATACTCCTACATTTTAAAGACTAATACAAATGAAAGAGAATACATATTTTTATAACAAATGAGATTGTCAGGTGGGACTTGGGTGGCTGCAGGGGGAGGAAGCAGAAAAACACCTGGCTATCCACTCCACGCACAAAGAGCAAGGCAGTGTGCCAGAAGTGACCAATCAGATGCAGACCTGCTGACCCTTAGGTCCACTGGTCCACCTTTTCTTGGGCAGAACTCCTGGCCCCTTCCTCCATATAAAGATCCTGAGCAGCCAAAGCCACATGCAATTTTCTCCCGCTCTCCCACCCCAATTTCCACCCTGGAGGGCTGGGGAATCTCACCTAGGAGCACAAACTCTAACAAAGCTTAATTTGGTACTTTTGTCTGACTCTGGTTTGGCCACCCGCCAGTGAGTTTATATTCCAACCCCGCCAGCTTACATTTAGGTCCAACATCCACCCAGCAAGTCCACCCAGCAAGCTTACAGAGATATCTATGTCTATTTAATAAAGAAAGAAAATATCTATATTGGGGGTATATCCTTGAGAAAAAAAAAAGATTTATGAAGAATTTTTTCATTTGTAGTATGTTCAGTTCCACCCAACTGAGGGTTATTTTTTTGTCTCTCTCTATTGTTATTAGGAATTGAACTCAGGGGTATTTTACCCCTCCTTCACATCCCCAGCCCTTTTAATTTTTTAATTTGAGAAAGGGTCTCAAGTTGCTGGGGGCTTCACCAAGCTGCCAAGGTTGGCCTCTTACTTGGGCTCCTTCTGCTTCAGTCTCCCAAGCTACTGGGAATACATATGGGAGCACATGGCCTGAGGGCTTGTTCCTCACAGATACCTAGTATAAGTTAAAGCTTCTCATGGGATCTGTTAGGGCACTGGCCAATATAATGCCTTAAGATACAAGCCAATTTTAAAAGAATTAGGCAGAGTGTTCTCAAGTTTTCTCCAAATAGAGGAGATGATCCAAAGGAAAATTATCAACAACTGGATATTTCTCTGTGTGTGCAAAAAAGGGCAATTAGTTGCCATGTGCCTCCAGTGTGAAAGCTGAAAACTATCCTGAGCAAATATCCACGCCTGACTTGGCAAATGGCTTGGTGTTTTTTACAGCATGCCTGTTTCCATCTTACAGGATCAAACTTATCCTTATGGCAGACCAAGCCGCAAGAGATTTCCTGGTATACTGGAGATTTTATTTATTTCAAAGGAAAAAATAAATGATAGGCACAATAGAATAAGTTCTCAAGAGTTCATTTTCAGTGAAAGTAAGGTAAACTGTTTTCTTTCTTTCTTTCTTTCTTTTTTTCCTTTTCTCTTTCATTTCAGGCATTGAACTGAGGAGCTCTTAAACACTGGACCACAGCCCCAGACCTTTTTCTTTTTTCTTTTGAGACAGGATCTCACCAAGTTGCTGAGGGTCTCACTACTTTCCTGAGGCTACTTTAAACTTATGATCCTTCAGACTATATAGTGGCTGGGAGTGCAGGTGAGTGCCACTGCACCCAGCTGAGATTAATGTAATCTTTAATCAGTGCTGTGAGGATACTTTGAGTTGCAGCCAGGACTGAGTACAATTCAAGAGTCCGCAAACTCTGTTTTTCAACCTTTTGATGTGTTGAGTGTTTCTTTAGTTATTGTCTGAGTATGTGATGATCATATGGCAAGGCACAGATTACTTGGTTTTAATCTCTTCCATGGATGACTAAAACAGGAAAAACTCTCCAAATTCTGCAAGTACTTATCAAAAACGTTCCTTTATTCTTATTATTTGTACCATCTAGATTCCATAGTTGGCTCTCTCTCCTTCTCCTCCCATTCATTTTGTGCAATCCTTTATTAGCTAAGTGTTTTAGTAAATTTTTCCCACACTGTAACCAACATATATCACAAGAACTACTTCGAGGAGGAAAAGTGTATTTGAGGCTCACAGTTGGGTTTCAGAGGTCTCAATCCACAGATGGCTGATTCCATTGCTCTAGGCTAGGAGTGAGGCAGTACTTCATGATGGAAGGGCCCAGCAGAGGGAAGTTACTCCCCTTGGGGCGGGGGTGAAGAAGCCACAACTCTAAGAGAGGATTTTTATTACTAGTGTTTCTTTTTTTCTATAGGGGGGGTTGGAGCTCAGGACTGAATGCAGGAGCCTTTACTACTAATCTGCCTCTCTAGTCCTTTTTTATTTTCATGTTTTTATTAATTTTGAGACAAGCGAGGGGTTGGGGGTTTCTTGTTAATATGTCCAGGCTGGCCTTGAACTTGCCTTTCTCCTGCCTCAGCCTCCCAAGTCACTGGGATTATAGGCATGTCCCATCATGCCAACAAACACTACCTTTTTCTGACTAGTTGTTTCTAAGTGAGCTCAGATTATGTAATTTCACATTCTGACACTCCAGTCGAACACTCCTTTCCATTTCCTCTAACATTCCCCAGTACTTTCTATTGACACTAACATTTCAATAAGCAACAGCCACTGCACCCTAAATATCATCTTGTCAATGCTAATATTTTGCCTCTTTTTCAAAGAAATTTCATAGCTAATATTCTTTAACTTTTATTTACTTATAGAAATAGGCAAAATTAGATAATGTGGACATTTATGTTGTGCCTTTGATTTTGGTAAATTGAAAAAATTATTTACATATGGACAAATACATTTTTTATTTATTTTTATGTGGTTCTGAGAATTGAACCCAGTGTATCACACTTGCTAAGCAAGCATTCTACCATGGAATCACAACCCAAGCCCAATTTGGTAAATTTTTAGTGTCATTGTAAGAAGAATTTCTTACTCTAATGGTGCTTCTGAAAATATTTAATTTCATTTGCTTATTTAACATTTGTGTGGTACTGGAGATCAAGCCCAAGGGCGCCCTTCCACTGAGCCATATCCACAGTCCTTTTTAATTAATTTTGAAACAGCATCTCCCAAAGTTGCTGAGGTTGGCCTTGATTTTGTGATCTTCCTGCTTCAGATTCCCAGTCATTGGCATCACATGTGTGCACCACTATACCCAGCCTGCTACATTCACTCTATCTTTTAATTTTGAAGACCAATGTTAGCATTATCACATCCTGGGATATACAACAGAACAGTAAAATTAAGGGAAGAAGACTGGATTCCTTGCCAATTACATCAAAGATACAAGGCCCTCCTTGTTATTTATTCATTTACTTCTTTCTTTTGGCAGAAGTTTAATTCTTCATAGAAATAAGAATAAAAACTCGTGTGGAGAACATAGAGTGTGTTGAGTTTTAACAAAGCAGATGTTATGCATGAAACATTTCTGAGAAAGTCCTAGCATGAAAGACATACAGTGGAAAACAGACTATCAAGGAACTAATTGAGTTGGCAAATATAGGAGCTAAAAGAAAACTGTGCAGCAATATTAAGCAAAGGAATGATAATGGCACAAATGGATTGCTTGCCCTGAGCCCTCCATGTTACCAGCAGTATCCAATTTATTGCTCCAACTGTGGCTGAGGAGACTGTGGACTTATTGGAATATCTTCCCACTGTCTGCTGTCATCTGTCCTTTGGTTCATTTCTAATGACCAGTGATTCAGGATTCTGTGTTCATGTCATTAGATGATGGAAACTGCACTGCATTCACATCAGAAAATGTTATTTTGACTTCCAGATAAACTACTAATAATGCTTGTGTGATCAAGGTCTAATTTCTCCACTTCAGTTTGTTTTTTCTTTGATTTCTCTTGTTATCTCTGTTAATTGAAATTCATGGGAGATCATTGAGTTACACTGAGTTCCCAACATAAGCCTAAGAAAAGAAAAAAATGAAAAGGCCTAGGGATGTGGATTACTCCTTAAGCCCAGGACCAAAAAAAAAAAAAAAAAGGAGTATTTTGCTTATGAGAGAAAATATATCCCTTGATCTTCTGTTTATTTCACCTAACTAATGGTCCCTAGTTGCATCCATTTTCCTTCAAATGACATTTTAATTTCTCTTTATGAACAAATAAAACTCTATTGGGTGCATATGCATTTCTTTTATCCATGCATCTTTTGATGGACCCCTAAATTGACTCCATAGCTTGGCTATTGTGAATTGTGCTGCTGTAAACAGTGATGTGCCTGTGTCACTCTAGTATGGTGATTTGAAATCTTTTGAATATGTACTAAGGAGTGGGACAGCTGGGTCATACTGTGTTTTCATTCCTAGTCTTTTGTGTCTCTACTGAACTGTGTGTGTGTGTGTGTGTGTGTGTGTGTACTTAACTTGCCCATAAATAAACATTCATTTCCCAATGCAATGGGGGGGGGTCAGATGTCTGCTTTTCTATCCATATTCTGCTTTTAATTTAGAGTTTGTCAAGTGTCTATATATTTAGAATCAGAATACCTTACTAAATTAATCATTTTTAGTTAAATAGTGTCCTTTTAAAACCAACTTTTTCACGGTACTAGAGATTGAATCCAGGAGTTTATGCATGCTTGAGAGCATTATACCACTGGTCTATACCCTGCATTCTTTTTATTTCCTTTTGTGACAGAGTGACAATCAATTCCAGGCTTTTTCAAACTTTATATCCTCCTGCCTCAGTTTTCCTAGCAGCTGCATTCCAAGACCAACTGAACTTTAAGACAGAGTGTTTCATCTGGGATCAAGACCAAAATGTTGTTTTCTTTGTATTTTCTAGTCTTTTATCTTTAAATGTCCCTTATCAAATTGCTTTATTGTCTTTTCTATGCAATAAATTCTCATTTATTCCTTTTGGCTCTGATATGAAAATCATATTTCTTAACTGGAAAATTTAATCTATATTAATTCTAATTATTACCAATTTAATTTTTAAAGTGAATTTGTCTGTATCAATTAGTTTTTTTTTTTTTTCTTTTTTGTTGGTCCTGGGGGTTGGATCTTAGGGTACTGTATCTCTGACATACAACCATAGTCTTTTTTTTTTTTTTTATGTTGGAACAGATCTTGGTAAGTTGCTGAGTTTGGCCCCTATCTTCAAGAGTATCTTCTTCAGCCTCCTGAATCACTGGTATTTCAGGGATGGACCACCTTGCCTGGCCTTTTATTTTTTTAAGTAGTAACATCAAGAAAAGCACACATTTATGTCTATTTCCCTTTTCAAGGAATCATTATGCTCTTATATTTTAAAATGCACATTTTAATAGTTAATTTATCTTTGCTTTGATCTTCAGTTGTATTTTTTTCATAATGAACTTTAAGGCATTTGATCTCTTTGTAGCAAATTTTTGAACCATGCATACTTGAGAATATATTCACTATTCCCTCACATTTGAATGTCATTTCTGGTTCCATGTTTACTTTGAATAATTTAAACACTACTCCATTTTCTATTGGCAGGCAGTGATTCTATGTCGAAGTTTGATGATCTCCTTCTCATCCTTTCACAATAATTTCTTTGTTTTTCCTCTGGAAGTTTCTGTATAGTTCTTGCTGCCTTTCATATTCTTATATTACACCACAGTATTTTTGCCTTTGGTTTTTTGTTTTGTTTGGTTTTTAATAATAGGGATTGACATGAGGAGACTTAACCACTGAACCACATCACCAATCCTTTTTTATTTTTTAATTTAAGACAGTCTTGCTAAAAAATAAAAATAAATGTTCAACTCTTAAATGGTAGAAAATGGCCACAGATGTGACAACTGTGTAATGCAGACCAGAAAAGAAGTCAAAGTAATGCTGTGATATTGAGTGATTGAGATAAGTACACTTTTGGGGTGAAAAACCATTAGAATTCAGAAATATTAGGAATTAACAAAATTTTTCTCAAATTTATTTTAAATATTTTATTATGATTTAACTATGTATTTTTTTTTCTAAATTCCTAAGGTAGTAATGCAGCATTTGGCCTTTTTTATATCTTGAAGATTATGTGTTTTAAAGTACAATTAGCTAGCCGGGCGCGGTGGCGCACGCTTGTAATCCAAGCGACTTGGGAGGCTGAGTCAGGAGGATCGCGAGTTCAAAGCCAGCCTCAGCAACTGAGCGAGGCCCTAAGCAACTCAGTGAGACCCTGTCTCTAAATAAAATACAAAATGGGGCTGGGGATGTGACTCAGTGGCCGAGTGTCCCTGAGTTCAATCCCTGGTTCCAAAAAAAAAAAAAAAAATACAATTAGCTTCTAAGAACAAATCTCTGGATTTTCAGAACCTTTCTCTTATGAAAGATCCAAGAACTATTACTATTGAAAATATACATGTTTTCAAGGGTTCTCCCAAATCTAAGCTTTTGTACATTTCATTTTAATAAACTTGGGTGGAGGAACAGATTTGTTGGTAATGCTAACTAGAATTCATGGGATTCCTTTCTTTAACAAAGCACATTTAACAATTCAGGATAATCAAAGACTTAAAATAGTAATCTTTTAAACCTAAAAAAAATATATAAACCAATGCATTCTTTTGTTTGTTTGTTTGTTTGTTTGTTTGTTTTTTGTTTTGGCAAGGGAGGAATTGAACCCATGGTCTCATTTGTGACAGGCAATCATTCTACCACATTGTCATTCATGTTAACACCAGTATTTTGCCTCCTGCCCTCTCTAGGAATCTTCCATTTTTATAAAACAGTGGAAATCTGCACTCTTTTTTTACCTATTAAAATTTTCTATTTGCAATTGACATATTGACATGCTGGTATAGACTCATGGAAATCCCAAGTATCTTGCTGAATCAGATACCCAGTCCAGCTCACACACAGATAGCTAATGTATTCTGTGACGGATCTGGAAGAGGGAATGTCTGAAATTGAAAGTAAGTGTGAACTGGAGCTTGGCAGGGCATTACACACCTGTAGTCCCAGTTACCCCAAATCCGAGCAGGAGGAACAGAAGTTTGAGGCAAGGCTCGGGAATTTAGCAAGCAATATTTCAAAATAAAAATTAAAAAGGGCTGCAAATATAGATAGTGGTAAAGTGCCCCTGGGTTCAATCCTCAGTCCTGAAAAGAAAAGAAAAGAAAAGAAAAGAAAAGAAAAGAAAAGAAAAGATATATAGCAATGACAGCTTTTTAAAGGATTCCCAACAAGATATTACCCTTGAAATATCTATGGAATTTAGTCTCATTATTTTATTAAAAGTTTTTGTCTAAGTCTATGTTCCATAGTTTAAAAATGTTTCCAAAATTAAGTCATATTTAATGATTTTTGTGTGCCCCTGCATCTGGCTGTTTTTTACTATATTGCAATCCTAACCATTTATTCAAATATATCATTAATTTAGTCTTTGCAAATAATACCCCATTATTACTTATATTCAGTTAATCAATAGGTAATTTATTTAGATAAACAATTTTAAGTGGACAAACTGTAAAATATTGAAGCTGCCAGGTGTGGTGGTACCTGTCTGTATTCCCAGTGACTCAGGAGACTGAGGCAGGAGGATCCCAACTCTGAGAGCAGTTTCATATTTTAGTGAGACCCTGTCTCAAAATAAAAAATGGAAAAATACTAAAGATGTGACTCAAGGATTAAGCAGTCAAAGACTCCTGGGTTCAAATTCCAGTACCAAAAAATCAAAGAAACAACAAAAAATATCTGATATGACCACATAGTCTTTGTTCATTTATCATTGTTTAAATCAAAATATCTTCTGACAATTTAAGTTTACTCAAATTACTTCGAAGAAGATAATTATTTTTTTCTTTTTAGTGCCTATTTCATATTCCAACATTCAATATTAAACCATTTAGGATGCCAGTCATTTGAGTCTCTACTTTTACTTTTCTCAGACTATCCACAATTATCATTGGTATTTTGGTTTTGATATTAAAGACTGGTAGAAATTGGCCAAGCCTGAAGGGATTTCATTGGCCATGATGAAAGTGAAGATGATAAAAGTTCCTAGATAATAATGATGACAGGGCAGAAATTAGTGAGGAAGGGAAAGATTTATGTTCAGATATCATATTGTGCTGTAAAGTGGAAGAGGAGCGGCCTGTGGGGGTAAGGAGGATGAGTGTGAAGGCGCTAACACCACACCAGGAGCTCGAGTTCTGAAGACCAGGCTCAGTTTAATGCAGAACAAGCAAACATTTATAATAGACATTCACTAATTACAACTTTCAAATAGCTGTTAACACCCCTGTGTCACGCTCCCGATCATGCTCCTGCTAGGCTCATGGCCAGACCAATCAAGGGAAGAGAAAATGCCTGAACTCTGTATCCTCAGGCACTCCTACAACTCCCCCTTTTCTTTTATTTGTGCAGGCATGTGTCCTCTGGCCAGGAATGACAGCATGCTAACCATGGGGTGGCCAACCCTCATGGAAGCAAAAGGGGATCTCGGTTGTGCCTGTCTTAGGTTGTTCCATCCTGGGATCTTACCCATCATTGACTACCAGCCACTATCAGAAATGTTCCAATGGTGACATATTAATGTAAGAAGGGGGTAGGTCTGGGAGTGTTATTAGTCCTTTTGTTTTTTCTTGCTTGTCTGGAGGAGGCATCCTGGTAGGTTGAGCCTCTAAGTATACAGGGTTTCTGTCCTGCAGGAGGGTATACTGGGGCTTTGTGCTCATAAACATAGCCACAGATCTGCTCCAACTGTCCATTTGAACCTGTAAGGAAGAATTGCAACATTTTGTGAGAAAAAGCAAAAAACATATAACCTTTGATATTGAGGAGAAAAAATATTTTCTTGTACCAGAATTAGGAGAAAAGTCAGCATCTCCATTGTGAGTTAGAGGACAGGCTGGGAAGAATTATCTTTTTAGAGCAGGGCCCACAAACAACAAAACCACATTTGAGCATAGCTGGATTGCTTGTTCCCCAGGAGGAATGAGAGTTTGAGCATGATTAAAAGCTCTTTTAATTCATAAAGGGGGGTGTTACCCCATCTAGGGCCATGCTGTCATCAAGACGGCTGTTTGGATGGTTATGTTTCCTCATTTGAGCTACTGGTGAGTATGACTGGGACCCTCTTGGAGTCCTCGAGGGAGTCGAGGGACCCAGTTTTGAGGAACGGTCGGACGTTCTTCACAGGCTCCCAAATAGGCATTGATGAATCCTGTAGAAAAACACAAGCAAACCCTCGCCCTTGGGTTAAGAGGGGATGGGGGCCTTTCCAAGTGAGGGTAAGTGGGTCTCCCCAACGCACCAATGACACCTCTGTAAATTTGTTATAGGCTGCCCAATGCTTCATAACAGGAGTAAGTCCATTTTTGTCAAAAGTAAAAAAAATTAAAATGAAAAGAACTTTATTCATAACATATAATGGTGTTTTTTGAAGGGGATCCATAGTTTACCCCTTTTCTTTTAAAAGTTGACTTTTAAGTTCTTTATGAGCTCTTTCAATGATTGCTTGTCCAGTGGGATTATAGGGTGTGCTTGTACTGTGTTGAATGTGCCAGGATTGGCACCAGTCTGAGAATTGTTTAGAAATGTATGCAGGACCGTTGTCTGTTTTTATTTTCCAAGGCACTCCTAAAATCATAATAGCACTCATAACAACTTGTATGACATGTTTAGCCTTTTCCCCTGATAATGAAATAGCATGGATATATCCTGAGTAAGTATCTATAATTACATGTAGATATTTGAGTTTCCCAAAGGGTGAAAGTGGGTAACATCCATTTGCCATAAGGCAGGAGAGAGAAGACCCCGAGGGTTTACTCATGGGGCTTGTAAAGGCCCTAAAGACAGTAGGGGGGCACATTTAACACAATCTCTTGACAGATGTTTACATTGTTCAATCGTTAACTCAGGGAAAAGATGGCTCAATGTATGTGGTGTACAATGAAATTTGGCATGTAACTCACATGCGTGCTCTAAAAGTGATGGTGTGATTTATACAGTTTGTACTGAGAGGTCAATTTCATTATTGCCAAGTGCTAAATGTCCTGGAAGATTTGTATGAGCTCTTATGCTCAAATATGTCTTCAAAAATTTCTGGACCCACTGTAGTTCTATAGGTCCTCATTTGTTTCAATAGATGCCTTCCCCATAAATAGTTGGCAATACCTTCCACTACTAGGGGTTGAAAATGCCCTGTTTCCCCATCTGTGTCTACCCATGTGGCAGGGTCTCTTAATTTCCTGGAGGGTTGGAGTCCTCCTACCCCTTGCATGTTAGGACCCGCAATGGTTTTCCAGTCCTGTGTGATTTCCTCTGCCCTTAATAGGGTCACTTCTGCTCCGGAATCTATCATTCCTTTGAATAATTTGGATTGACTTTAAGACATAACGTCGGCTGTTGGGCTAGCACAGGGATGGTCCAAAGAACTTTAGGTAAATGATTCCTCCTTACTGGTGCTGGAGGGCACCCCCTTGGGAGTTTAAAGGCTTTCAATCAGCATCAAAATTGGATTTACAGTCTTTGGCCCAGTGAAATCCCGTTTTGCATTTAGGACCTTTAGAGGGAGGGAGGCCCATAGGGGCTCCCATGGAAACTCCTAAGTTAGGACATTGATGTTTATAATGGCCCTGTTGTCCACAGTGCTAACATCCGGCTTGCCTTTTTGGAGCAGCCATATGTGCTTGGACTATTCCCTATGCTATCGCAGCAGCCATTTGCTGGTGTTTTCCCTCATCTCCACTAATGTCTTTAGTTGCTAATACCCAATCATCCAAGGTACTGCTTCTAAAAGGGGCAAGAGCTTGCCTGAATTCCTTTTTGCATCCCTCCCATATAAGGTCCCTTGCTAATGTGTCAGCAGCCTCAGGGTTATCAACCCTCTTATCCACAGCTTCCTGGACACTCAGGACAAATGTAAGGAATGGCTCTTGAGGACCTTGAACTAAGTTAGCTAATTTTTGTCCCTTTCCTTTCATATCTCCTACTCCCTTGAAGCCTCACATTGCAATGATTCTCACTTGATCAAAAGAGATGGCGGTCCTGTTGCCTGCACTGCCGGGCTTATGAAGGGGCCTGAGCCATTACGGGCTTCAGCTGTTAATTGTACATATTGTTGCTGACCTGATGTTATATTTCTTTCAGCTTGCTCTAGGCAGCCATCCTGGAAAGCGGCATTCCACAGTAAAAGTTGTTCTGGAGTTAAAACAGCTTTAGCTAAGTCCCTGAAATCAGAGGGGCACATTAGCAGCACATACTGATTTTCTAGCAATTGCATGGCATAAGGAGAGCTCAAGCCATCCTCTCTCACCACCTTGGGAAGCTGCTGTATGGTTTCAGTCTCAACTGGATAGGAGGACATAGGTCTGGTGGGTGTTGGATTAACATTAACAGGAAAAACTTGTGGGGGTTTTCTGGGCGTTGTTTGGAACACTGTTTCTTTGTAGCCAAAATTTTTATCCCATTGTTCGCAGAAGATTCCATAGGCCTCCAGCTATGGAGAGGTGGGCGACTCTGCTGGGATTTGAGAATTCTATGCTCTGATAAGGTGGCAAGGAGGGATCAGGGGGAGCAGTTGCCCCCTGTGGTGTAGGCACAAAGGCTGACAGCTTCACTTCCTCCTGTGAGGCTGCAGCCTCCTCCTCCTGCTCTTTACTGACGCCATGTTGTGGCACAGTTTCTGTTCCTTTATCTTTGTGGACACCTTCTTTTTCAAGAGACATGTCCTCCAGCTGGGCATCCAAGGCCCAAGGGGTCCCTGTTCCACGGGAGGTGATCCAAACCCCTGCAAGCAACCCAGAATGGCTGTTATTATTGGGTAGAAAGTACATGGAGGTTTGTCTCCCATTTGTGCTTCCCATTCTTGCTCCTGCCTTAATACTTGTTGCGAGCATTCAGGGTACCATGTACTATCAGAATTCATCCAGGGGCAAAGACTTATTACTAGTTCCCAAATGTGACTAAGCTCCTTATCATCTACTTTTATTTGCCTACTGCACAGCAAGGCCTGGAGACTGGTCACTTGGCTTGTCCACAAAGCCCAGGTTGAATTACCCATGTAGCTTATGTTGTGCAGGTCACTCACCCGGAATTACCTCACCCTCTGCTGGAGTGAGGAAGATGAGTGCAGATCACACACCTGACTTGGGCTTACCTTACACTCTTGCAGGGGTCCCTGTTCAGGCGCCAAAATGTTTAAAGTGGAACATGAGTAGCCTGTGGGGGTAAGGAGGATGAGTGCGATGGTGCTAACAACACACCAGGAGTTCGAGTTCTGAAGACCAGGCTCGGTTTAATACAGAACAAGCAAACATTTATAACAGACATTCACTAATTACAACTGACCAATAGCTGTTAACACCCCTGTGCCACATTCCCAATCATGCTCTTGCTAGGCTCATGACCAGACCAATTAAGGGAAGAGAAAATGCCTGAGCTCTGTATCCTCAGGTACTCCTACAATATTGAATTATTATCAGATATTTAAAAGAATTGGGGTAATATGTTACCACTGAAACATAGCATGAATTTGCCTGTGGGTGTTTTTTTAAATCAGAGTAGGTGCAAATGTATTTCAGTGGTAGACAACCTGCCCTGGGTTCTATCCCCAGTGAGAAAGAGAGAGAGAGATAAATCAGCAATAAGAGGTGTTTGTAATGTATTCAGGAATTTAGGAAAGGAGTTAATTGAATCCAGGAGTGGTCTTGAACTTTTGTCCTTATGCTAATACTCTACCCTCATCAGGTTTGGGCTTTAAGCATCCACATTATTTTTTAATAATCATCACTTACAAAATAGTTGGAAAGTAGAATAGAGGAAAGGAACTAGAGAGTGAGAGGAGGGGCAGGAGGGAGGGAGAAAGTACTAGGCAAGGATACAGGCCAAATTATATTGTTATATTCTTTAGATGGGTGAATATGTAGCAACAGATCCCATCATAATGTATAACTCAAAGGGACCAATAAAAAATGTGGAGAGAAGAAAAAGGAATAAAAAAATAGTTGGAGATTTAAAACAAATAACCCTGTTTCCTTGGAATCATTTCAGAGTAAGTTGTGTGACAAGAACAGTGCATGAAACTATTTTTGCAGCTGTATTTTAACTTTCTTTGGTGAATGTTACTTTTGTCTTAGTTACTCTCTGTTGTTTTCTTGTTTTTTCCTCCTTTTTTTCTAAGGAGAATGATGAAGGAGGAATTGCACTAGAAAAGACAAGATTGGCAAGAGTATAGGAGCTACCAGATCTGCCATGTGTTTAAGGTCTATGAGGTAAAACATGTTCTGTAGAGACTATAGAAAGGCAAAGTTTACATTGAGACTCCAATAAAAGAAGTGTTATAATTGGGAGGGTTATAATTCTCCTGAAACTTTGCTGTTTGTAAGGAGAGATAGTATGTTTCTCTAGGAAATCTTTGTTTCCAACTGCCAGGGTCTTGAAGCATCTGTCAGTCAGTCACTGATTACAGGCTTGTGGGGATGTAGAAAGAAGCCACCGAGGCATATCCTCCAAAGGCTACGGAAGGGCATAATCCTTTGCTGAAAACACGGGATTCCTACATGCTCGCTGGAGAACACTCGCGAGTGGTCTGACCTGCCTGTGGACATATGCCCCAGGTGAGCTTCACTCTCCTCACCTTCTCCCTCCGCCCTTTGGTAAACTGTGTGACTCCTCATTGGGCCATCTTCACAGACTATCATGTTAAACCACTGGTTCTTTGTTTTCGGACTCCCCTCATCTATAAAAGTGCTGTAATTCTTTGAATAAATTTGAGACTGGTCTGGAACTTGCTCTCCCGAGGGCGTTGGTCACCTCGTTGGCCTTACCCCCTCCAGAAGGGACAAAGACCCACAGGTTGAGGCCTAGTCAAATAGTGACAATAGGCCTAGACCCAAACTAAACTGTTACGACAAATGGCGCCCACCTGCGGGGCCCTTCTTGGAGAAGCACGTCGCGGAAGCCCCTCTCGTCTCTGAATCCTGAGACCCCTGAAAAGTGCAGCGCTGCAAATCGCTTCCGTGACTGAGCAGTGAGCTGCCTGTGAACCGCCTAGTCGCTGTCCAGCTCAGGCACCCTTGGAGAAATCCCTCTGATCCCATTCCCTCTTTGCTCCAAGGAAATTGTGGTTTCTGGGTAAGTGCACCTTCTAACATGGGTACCATACCTTCCAGCCTGAAGGAATCCCAGGTGAAAGCGTTATGTGTCCTTGTTAGAAGTAGGTTCGTTAGGGTAGAGGAGAAAGAAGTGCAACAGGTCTGGGAAGTAATTCTTAAACTAGCCCCGTTCACAACGGATGATAATTTATGGGACCCAGACTATTGGAAGGCTATTATTTCTCCTGCCCGATGGGCAGAGACAAAAGATAATATAAAGTTGCCATCGAAATTTTTTCCAATTGTGGATGCTGTATTAGCATCTTTGCAAGGATTGCCAGGACCTGGAACTGCTGGTCTTAATAAGGCTTTAACTGCGACTGTAAGCACGCATACGCAAGATGCACCTCCTGATCTTGAATGGGACGCCAACTTTACAAACTTTGCTGGCAGCCCCAAAGGAGAGGAAACAGCAAAAACTTTTCAGCGGACTTGCAGGTCGCTTCAGACTCCAAACAGGCAATTACCGTGTCCGTTGGTTTGCTCATCCCAGCGAGAGTATAAAAGCCAGAAAATTAGCCCTCTGGCACCTTATGATGAGTTAGAGCAGTATGGAGAGACAAGGGAGGGTAAAAACGTAACTCTCCATCCTCCTGCTGCAGATCCACCCGCTGCTGTTCCTTTAAGAGCTGTAACTTTTCCTTTTGAGGATTATGCTAACTCTCAGCAGGGCGGATTTACAGGTCACTCTGACCTTGCCTTGCTGCAGCCAGCATGGCGCACGCTGGCACCAAACCCTTCCTTGGCACCGGAAGAAAACAAAGGAAGGTTGAGTACTGAGGAGATAAGGGGAAAACAACCCCCTCCCCCAAGGCAGACACAGGTTTTGGCGCGAATGGGAACAAAGGGCCATATGGTCAGAGTCCCCGCCCAGGAGCAGAGGCCATACCAACAGATCTCTGCAGAGCTTAGAGAACCACCTACTGGCCACTGGGCGACATTTTCTTCTCAGCCAAATCCCACCGGGGACTCCAGTAGTCCTTGGCGGCCACACTTCGCTGCTTTATGCAACCAAAGAGATCATGCCATGCGCTCCAACTTTTCCCGAGCAAATGAATTTGTAGAAGCTTTTCCTGTCAATGTGAATCCTACGTTAGCTAATCCAATGAATTGGAGACCTCATCCTCGAGAAACCTTTAAAGCCTTACGACAGGCTGCTAAAGATGATGATCCTCACCGTCCATGGTTTGAACAGCTGCTGGAGCAAATTTCTTTAGACCTTAATTGTCCAGCTGACTATATACAATTAGCCTGTGCTGTTCTTTCTCCCAGAGATTTTCTCTTGTGGAAATCAACTTATCATGATGAATGTGAACAGCAGGCAGAAAGAAATCGGAATACAGGAGTGCCGATAGATGCTGAGTATTTATGAGGTGAAGGAGTTTACAGCTCTCCTGTGGTGCAGGCACAAGGGTAGATTCAATACTTTGAACAAGTCCGGCTATGTGCCTTGAAAGCCTTTAAAAGGTTACCATCCAAGCATGATGTGCCATTACCAAAACTAATACAAAAGGCTAATGAATCTTTTCCAGAATTTGTTGCTAGACGCAGGGAGACTGTGGAGCGAAAAGTGCAGCACCAGCAAGCAGCAGAAGCACTCCTAAGGGAATTGGTGTATGAAGGCTGCACTGCTGAGTGTAAGAAAGCAATTAGCTATTCCCGTAATGCTCCCATAAGGGACTGGATTCTTGCCTGTAGGGATATAGGTACCCAGAGCAATCAGGCATCATTGTTAGCAGAAGCACTCTCTGCTAACCTACAGGTTACTACTCCAACTAATAGACCTGTGGGGAACTTATCACCCACTATATGTCGAAGCTGTGGAGGAATGGTACACTGGGCTCGACAGTGCCCTTCCAAACCACGTGCATTAAGGAAGCCCTCATCAGTCTGTCCTAGGTGTAAGAAGGGATATCATTGGGCTCGAAATTGCCATTCCAAGGCTAATGCTGACAAAATGCCTTTAAATGGGAAAGGGGGACAACCCTCAACCTCCAAAGTAAGAGGGACATCCCATCCTCAAATAATGTGGACTATTCCTATAAGCCAGAACAAAGCCCGTTTGGAATTAAAGTTAGATGGAAAACCCTTTAAAGGAATTATAGACACCGGAGCTGATGTTTCAATCATCCGGTCAGAGGAAGCTAAACAAATGCCTTGGAAGCTAATAGAAGGACCTGTAGTCTCAGGCATTGGAGGACTCCAGTCATCCAAAAGGCCCTCTAAGCCAGTTACTTGGGAGAATCCTAATGGAGAAACAGGAACAATCACTCCCTTAATAGTTAACAACTTGCCAAATAATTTATGGGGTAGAGATATTTTGGAGGACATGGATGCAGTTTTAAGGACTGATAATCAAGTGTTCTATGATGATGTTATAGTCCATGATAGGACAGGAATTTCAGGGAGCCACCCCCAATTCTAGGAGCCACTGTTCTGCCTCTCAAGCCTGATCCCATTCGATTACAATGGGATACTACACAACCAATATGGGTAGAACAGTGGCCTTTACCAGAACAAAAGTTTCTACAGCTACAAGTCTTAGTTCAAGAGCAATTAACACTGGGTCATATAGAACCAACCTTTAGCCCACATAATACCCCAGTGTTTGTTATATAAAAAAGAGATAAAACTAAATGGAGACTTTTGCATGACCTAAGGGCAATTAATAAACACATGCAAAAGATGGGGACATTACAACCTGGACTTCCCCATCCATCTGTTATTCCTAAAAATTATTATGTCTCTATTTTGGATATAAAAGATTGTTTTTTCTCCATTCCTCTGCATCCAGAGGACCGTCCATACTTTGCCTTTACAGTACCAGCAACCAATAACAATTGTCCTACTGATAGATATCAGCGGACTGTCTTGCCTCAAGGAATGAAAAATAGTCCTACTATTTGCCAACATTATGTAGCTCATGCTACTAAGCCTTTACGAGGTTCTGCTTTGATTATTCATTATATGGATGATGTGCTGGTAGCACACCCAGATCAAATTTCCCTAAAAAGGACAGTTGAAGCTTTAATATCAAACCTGCAGGTGATAGGTTTAAAAGTGGCACCTGACAAGGTTCAGACTGTCCCACCATTCACTTTTCTAGGATATTCTATTCAAGATAAAATTTCCCCTGCAAGACCTAGGTTGCTTATTAAGGATAAATATACATTAACTGAACTACAACAATTATGTGGCAATATTAATTGGCTACGTTCTTTTCTGCACTTGTCATCCAGTGACCTAAATCCATTATTTCAAGTGTTAAAAGGGACTGATCTGTTAACCCCTAAGCCTCTCTCAGTGGAAGCAAGATCAGTGCTAAACCTAATCACAAAAAAGTGCAACAATTGGAAGTAAACAGGTTTAAAGAAGAAGTGCCTATAGAAGCCTACATTATCCCTACTAAAGGAGCACCAGTGGGCATGTTGGCACAGGAAGCCCAACCTCTCTTCTGGGTACACTTGTCCTGGAGTGCCACCCAGAAAATAACTCCAATCTGCGATGCAATCCTATCTCTAGCCATAAAAGCACGCAAATTATGTATCCATTTATATGCCACAGAACCTGATCTCATTGTCATGCCCTTTACTAACGATCAATTAGAAGGCATGGAACTAAACAACTCTTTATATTATGCTTTAATAGTAGGCTTCCCAGGACAGTTAAGTAATCATTACCCAAAAACTCAAATATTTAAAATGCTTTTTAATTTTCCTTTATCTGCCAATGGACAAGCCTTTCCAAAGAATCAAGCAATATCTAACGCTGATCTAGCTTTTACAGATGCCAATAAGACTACTTGGGGATTTATCATTAAAGGATCAAATCCTCAAAGGAAAAGAGGTCTTCATGGAGGCTCAGTTCAATTAGGAGAACTTCGAGCTCTCATTGAAATGTTACTACAAAATCAAGAATCTTCTTTAAATATATTTCCAGACAGTAAATATGTGGTACAACTTGCTAGGCAATTACCTTTTGCCTTATTCAGGCCTCAAGACACACTCTTGGATAAGCATATCTTGCAGCTACAATTGTTACTGGAAAATAGAAAACACCCTTGGTATATTCAACACCTTCGATCTCATTCTCAGTTACCAGGCATGCTGGCGCAAGGAAATGAAGAAGTAGATAAGTACATAATGACTGTTAACTTATCTCCCTTGCAACAGGCCAAGGAGCTGTATGCCAAGTTTCATCTCTCTGGAACTGCCTTACATAGATTATTACCTGACCTGACGCTTGCATCCTGCAAGCACCTAGTAAAGGCATGCCAGAAATGTAGTCCTTTACTTCCCTTGGGTCCACTGCAGCCCCAAGGTACACTGCCACGTGGACTTACTCCTAATAAACTCTGGCAAATGGATGTTACTCATTATGCTCCCTTTGGCAAATTAAAATACGTGCATGTGGCCATTGATGCATACTCAAAAGCCATATTTGCCTTGCCAATGTCGGGAGAAAAAGCAAATCTTGCTATTAATTTCTTAAAACATGCTTTTCTCATTCTTGGAGTGCCTTGGTCCATTAAAACAGACAACGGACCTTGCTATGTTGCCTCTACTTTTAAAAATTTTTTAACGAGTTTCAGTATTGAACATGTCACAGGTATACCCTATAACCCTCAAGGTCAAGGAATTATTGAACGAGCTAATGGAATACTTAAGCTTCAATTTTAAAAAGAAGGGGGGGATACACCCCTGCCTTCTCCTTTAAATTTGACTGTTCAAGCGCTTTTTACACTAAATTTTCTCACCTTTGATGATAAAGGTCTCTCTCCTATTCATAAGCACTGGGGTGCTCTAATGCCACCCCCAACTCCACTGCCATTGGTTCGGTGGAGGGACCCACTAACTAACACATGGCATGGTCCACACCCATTGCTAACCCAGGGCAGAGGATTTGCTTGTGTCTTTCCAGAAGGTGCAGAAAAGCCTCTGTGGGTACCGGCCAGGAACATTCGTCCTTATGTCCAAGCCCCCCGACTCATCAGATGGAGAATTTGTCACTGAATGACCAGCACCCTCAAGGAGGTGGACCACATCATCCTCCGAGGACAAGACGCCACCGCCAACACCGTGTGCAAAACATCACCTGGGGAGACATCAAGAACCTCGCGGACCAAGCAGCAACCATGGCTCCAGATGTGAATCCAGAAGCTGGGACTTTATTTCTTTTAAAGTGTGCTATTATTACAGCTGAATTTTTATCACTTTACTAATGAAATTCACTTTACATATATATTGTATTACTATTGAATTATTATCACTTTGCTAATGAAGTCACTGTATTATTATACTACTGAAATTTTAAGACTGTATTAATGAAGTTTACCTCATATATTGCTATACTACTGTAACCTCACATATTGTTAACTTGCCAAAGACTTTAAGATTGTTTTTTCCCTGATGGAGTCTACCTCACATATTGTGAAGCCAGTGTTGCTGTTACTGAGCCATCCGATGACGAGCGCACAGTTTAAAAAAGAAAAGGGGGCAATGTGGGGATGTAGAAAGAAGCCACCGAGGCATATCCTCCAAAGGCTATGGAAGGGCATAATCCTTTGCTGAAAACACGGGATTCCTACATGCTCGCTGGAGAACACTCGCGAGTGGTCTGACCTGCCTGTGGACATTTCCCCCAGGTGAGTTTCACTCTCCTCACCTTCTCCCTCCGCCCTTTGGTAAACTGTGTGACTCCTCATTGGGCCATCTTCACAGACTATCATGTTACACCACTGGTTCTTTGTTTTTGGACTCCCCTCATCTATAAAAGTGCTGTAATTCTTTGAATAAATTTGAGACTGGTCTGGAACTTGCTCTCCCGAGGGCATTGGTTACCTCGTTGGCCTTACCCCCTCCAGAAGGGACAAAGACCCACAGGTTGAGGCCTAGTCAAATAGTGACAATAGGCCTAGACCCAAACTAAACTGTTATGACACAGGCTCACCTTCCACCCACAGACCACTGTTGGAGGCATGTCTGGAGAGTTCATTGGCTTTTATTGTTCGACTTCCAACAGCTTATCTGCACATTTAGTGGTACCTGTTAGGTCTGCCCTTAGAAAGTGGTCTCACTTAGGGCACTACAGAATGGAAGTCTTTCCCTCTTAGTCAGTTCTCTTCACTTTGTCATTATACTCTGTCTCCAGGGCCTTTCTGTTATCTGAAGATTTTTGAATGAATACAGTGATGTTTGTGTCATTGAGTTCTATTTAAGAGAGGCTCTGCAAAGATTTAGCAGAAGCAGCCTGGGTTGGAGAGGTAGAGATTTCAAATACCCCAAATACAGTATATAAAATATAAGTGTAGAGTTTATTTTAGAAGTAGATAATATTCGATTTACATTGTTAAGTCTTAACTACTCAAGGAACATATTACAAGTGACTTTTGATATTTTTTCATTACCCACAATGAAACAGAGTAACTTTTTTCTTCTTGTCTTTAGAAATACAGTATCCCATGCTACAGGACTTCTAGAAATCATTTATCTGCTAGGTTGTGAGACTGAAGGACTTTGACCTCCTTTGAGGAGTTTGCACAACTGAGACATTTTCAGTAGCCCAGAGAGAACTCTCAAAATGGTATCATGACACAGTCAAGGCCACTGGTCAGGCAATAACATCCTGAGGTTACTGGAAAATATGCAGAATAATGTCCAAACAATGACAGAGAAACTTTAAAGGCAACCGTGTCACATATGGACTGGAAAAAAATAGCTTTTAAGCAATTCTCTGCAGAAATGTGCAAAGGCAAATGGTTAGAGATGTCTTGAAAATTGAGGAAGTTGCATACATTGAAAGAATTAGTTCTGGAATCCAAAGAGTGTGGTAAAAATACCATGACAATTAAAAAGGAAATATCCAGACTTCCCCTCAAAATGCCTAACTGCTTATATCTACTTTTATAAGGAGAAACAGGCCCAGTATTCCCAAGTACACCCTGAAGTGAACAAACGGGAATTGACCAAGGTCCTGTTTGAGAAATAAAAGCACCTTCTGGAACAAATAAAGCAGAAATATATGGAAGATTTACATAAGAAGAAATGGGAGTTTGAAGAAAAATTGGCTCAATTCAAAGAAAATCACCCTAATCTAGCCCAGGACTCCAAGACATCGCATGTCTACAAGAGGTGCCAAACTGAAACCCCAAAAAGTTAGAATGAAACGTGAAAAATGTGAGAACTCTCCCAGCAACTGATGGATTTTGGAAGGTGAGCTTCCATCGAGAGCCAAGGAAGCCCCCATGAATGGATAATACAAATTTAAGAAGATGTATGGTCAAGTAGGGAGCTCCAACATTTGCACCTGAGGGAGCTAATAGTAGACATTTGAAGGCACTGACAGCATGTCTCAGAGAGCCTGAAGGAACCATATAAGAGACAGGCTGAGGAACTGCAGAAACAGTACAGATGAACCTGGACTTCTGGCTCAGGACGTTGTCATGTAAGGAGTATGAGGCATACAAAGAGAAAACTATGGGAAGCATAAGAAAATGACCAAGACTTGGAGGCCCAAACCCTATGTTCAGATGAATGAACCAGCAGTCCCCATCAGCTGAGGGTCAGCAAGAATCCTGGGAGAGAGGCAGGATCTGATGTCTCCAGGGAGGGATTCCCCAAAGACTGCTCAGATGCTGATCAACTAACAACTATCATCCCTAGTGGGGATAAAAAGAGAACAAGAAAGAAGAATAGCAAGAGGATGAAATAAGTGACTCCTCAGATTCCAGCAGTGGAGAGGAACATGGAGATGGTGGGTCTGAGATCAGTAGTTCTACTCATCTCTTTTGGGGAATCCTCACACTTAGACCCATCTGAGCTTTGTTCATATCTAAGTTGTTATTGTGAGGGACCTTTCCATTAAAAGGAAGGAGTGCAGGCTGGAAAGAAGGGAATGTAGTGCACTAATTTCAATACCAGTTTTGTATACCTGGGATAAGAAGACCCTTCTAATAAAATAAACAAAAGGGTTACCAAGTGGAGTTTCACACAATTAAGATTCTAAGAGTACAAAATGAGAGGATTGAGCTCTGGAAGTCACACAGAGCTAGACTAAGTACACTTGAAGGAAGTATTGCTTTCACATTCTGGCTCCCTGTGATGGTAGGTAGACACCCAAAAAATTGTGACTCTCCCCCTTCTGAAATCTTCTCTCAGTATTCTTGTACTGAATCTGGAATGAGGATTATTGAATAGTGGGTACAGCAGATGCCTTAAGAAAATCCACCAACTTCTGGTATCTCTATCCCACCTGGAAGTGGGCAGAATTATGTGTTAGGCAGGATGACCTCTATGTGAATTTTTAATTGTTAATCTTCAATGAGACTTTGGTCACTAATTTTAAAAAATGGAAATTAACTTTTTAATAAACCTTTGATATTTTGTTTGTTATAGAATCAAAGTCTTATAACTTTGAGAATATTTGCTATAAGTTATGTCTGAATTTACTCTGAGCAGAAGTTCCAATTCATTTCTACTGACCAGGGAAATGAATCTCACCTTTAAGACTCAGTACAGATAATTACATAGATAAAGACATGATAAGTACATTACTCAAGATCCAAGATGGCGGATTAGAGGAAGGCTGCATTCCTACTTGCTCCATGGATTCCTACTTGCTTGGGATTCAAACAGCAGGAATATGACTCTCAACGAGATTTTATATTCAAAGCACATATAAGGGGTCCCCAGGTGCTGCTCCAGAACCAACTCAGCCGGGCTGGGCTTGGCCCGCCGCGGGCAGCTACCATCCGGGAGCGCCAGACCCTGCAGCTGCTTCGGAGCCATCGACCGGGGTCTGCGCCAGCCAATAAGTGAGTGCGGGTCCCCAGTAGCGCTTTGGAGTCACTGGCCGTGGCTCTGGCACCAGCCGGCGGCCTCCCAGGCAGAGACCGAGCATCTCAGGCTACCTGGGGCATTCAGAGGCGTCCGGGAAACTCTGTGATCGTGGACTCTGGCGGGGAGATGGAACTACCCCACACCATTTTGGCGGCTTAACTGGCAGAGAAGTCCCATTACCAGCTTCCTGGGGCCTACAGCTGCGTCAGGGGAGCTCCAGCAGGGAAACTCTGGGAACGCAGTCTCTGGCAGGGAGTGGGAACTATTCTGTGCCACTCCCGCAGCTTCCCTGGTGGAGAGTGCCCATCTCGGGCTTCCCAGGCCCTCTAGCCACACCTGGAGAGGTTGGCCCAAAGCCCCTGGGATCACTGACTCCGGCAGGGAGGTGGAACTGCTCTGAGTTTGGCGGCCTCCCTGGCAGAGGGGGTCCATTTCCAGCTTCCTGGAGACGCCACCCGCGTCAGGGGAGCTCCAGCCAGGAAACTCTGGGAACGCAGTCTCTGGCAGGGAGTGGGAACTATTCTGCGCCACTCCCGCAGCTTCCCTGGTGGAGAGTGCCCATCTCGGGCTTCCCAGGCCCTCTAGCCACACCTGGAGAGGTTGGCCCAAAGCCCCTGGAATCGCTGACTCCGGCAGGGAGGTGGAACTGCTCTGAGCTTGGTGGCTTCCCTGGCAGAGGGGGTCCATTTCCAGCTTCCTGGGGCCGCCAGCAGTGTCAGCAGTGTCTGGAGTGATCCCGCAGGGAGCTTTGGGCCTTTGGCAATAGCTTACAGTGTCCCCAGGAGAGAGCAACCACCTGCCACTGCCTGAACGTCCAGCGAGGAGTTCAGGTCAGTCTGGGCTCTCAAGCCCAGTGTCTCCATCACTGAGCACAGTTCTGTGACACCACCCCAACTTGAACTAGTGCCCAGGCCCACACCCAGGCCCGGAGTCTACCACCTTGCTGTATCTAATTGTCTATCAACACTAGGCTGCCTCTGCCCAGAAGCAGTGATCATTCCCAACCTGGAGGCAGTGGGACAGCACCTTTCTTGGGTCACCGCTTGATCAAACACCCCTCAAGCAACAGAGGGGAAGATACACGAGCACCATGAGAAAACACGGGATGAAAGTGTCCCAATTAAGCCTAGATGATATATCAAGAGAACCCAAAGACAGCATGGTAGAAGGAATGACAGAAATGGAGTTCAGAATGTTCATAATTAAAGTGATCCGAGAAGAGAATGATGTGAAGAGAGAGCAGATTCAGGCTATGAATAATCAGCTAATAGAGCAATTGCAGGAAGCAAAAAATTACTTCAATAAGGAGATAGAAATTCTGAGAAAAAAACAAACAGAAATTCTTGAAGGAAACAAGGAAATGAAGGAAACAATAAACCAAGTTAAAAACTCAATAGAAAGCATAATTAACAGAATAGATCACTTGGAAGACAGAACCTCAGACAATGAAGACAAAATATTTAATCTTGAAAACAAAGTCGAACAAACAGAGAAGATGGTTAGGAATCATGAACGAACCCTCCAAGAAATACGGGACATCATGAAAAGACCAAATTTAAGAGTAATCGGGATTGAGGAAGGCGCAGAGATACAAACCAAGGGTATGAATAATCTATTCAAGGAAATATTATCAGAAAATTTCCTTAATATGATGAATGAGATGGAAAATCAATTACAAGAAGCTTACAGGACACCAAATGCACACAATTACAACAGATCCACACCAAGGCACATTATAATGAAAATACCTAACATACAAAACAAAGATAGAATTTTAAAGGCGGCGAGAGAAAAGAATCAGATTACCTACAGGGGGAAACCGATTCGTATATCAGCAGATTTATCAGCCCAGACCCTAAAAGCAAGAAGGGCCTGGAACAACATATTTCAAGCTCTGAAAGAAAACAGATGCCAACCAAGAATCTTATACCCAGCAAAATTTACCTTCAGATTTGATGATGAAATAATATCCTTCCATGATAAACAAAAGCTTAAAGAATTCACAAAGAGAAAGCCTGCCCTACAGAACATTCTCAACAAAATATTCGAAGAGGAAGAAACGAAAAATAACAATCCCAGTCATCATGGGGAGGAACTACCCTAAAGAAAGAGTCCATCAAAGGAGAAACAAAGTTAAGCTAAAAACCCTAAAAAAGCTAAAATGACAGGAAATACAAGTCATATCTCAATAATAACCCTGAATGTAAATGGCCTAAACTCATCAATCAGAAGACATAGACTGGCAGACTGGATTAAGAAGAAAGACCCAACAATATGTTGCCTTCAAGAGACTCATCTCATAGAAAAACATGCCCACAGACTAAAGGTGAAAGGTTGGGAAAAAGCATACAATGTACACGGACTGAGGAAAAAAACTGAGGTTTCCATCCTCATTTCAGAAAAACCAGACTTCAAACCAAAGATAGTCAGAAGGGATAAAGAAGGACATTTCATATTGCTTAAAGGTAGCATAAATCAACAGGACATAACAATCATAAATATTTATGAACCAAACAATGGCGCATCCATGTATGTCAATCAGATCCTTCTCAATTTCAGGAATCAAATAGACCAAAACACAATAATACTCGGAGACTTTAACACTCATCTCTCACCGTTGGACAGACCTTCCAAACAAAAATTGAATAAAGA
>JAJEJO010048312.1:0-28044 GCA_020662805.1 Glaucomys volans | reverse complement strand
GCACCAACTCTGTTGTGATGCCAAATCTTTCAAATAACACTCAAACAGGAGAGAGTTGATCTCTGGGATTAAGGGCTTATGAGAAGAAATAAGGAGTTTCTGAGTTCCCCAAAATCAAGTGGAGGGACTTAATCACTAATCAATTAGGAAGGTGGCTAGGAACTTGATGGAAATCTAGGAGAGGCATACTATGCTCGCTCCACTTCACAGACCCACCACCTCACCCTTTGCCTTACAATTATGGTAAACTCAGACTTTTTTTTTGCTATGATTTTCCAGGGGTCTTTCTATTCACACTGTGATGCAGAACCACCATCAAATTGTGTCTTCACTTAAGGTGTAATTCTCTTGTCCTCCCTATTGCCTGTCTGAGAAAAGGTCTTCTGGCAAATTTCCAAAGATCTCTTAACCAGCAGCTGATAGATGCAGACTACAAGTCACTGTGACAGACACTGGCACATCCATCCTCCAAGAACATGAAATGAAGGGATGAAGCAGAAGCCTGAATTGCTCACTTGGCTGCAGGGGGCATCATGATTTCCTGGGAATGAGGCCAATGCTGCAGGCAATTTTTCCTCAACAGTAGTAGTGGACCTGGGAGTGATGCAGGGTCATCTGAGGGTGCACATGTCACCAATCCTACCAGACGTCAGAGGGGCATTGCCCTACAAAGACAGTCATCCTGATCTAGACTTCCCCAGTACATTGCTGAGTTGGGAGACTGGCCTATTGCCTTAGCAGCAACTCACACTGATGGCCAAAGTTTGACATTTCTGAGCAGAGGAAGAAGCATGGCAGCTAAGTGGGTTAGGTGAAGTTTGGACTGGTATCAATCACACTGCCTCTGGCATGATTTCAAGCATTTCCCCGAATGATCCAACTAGACATAGATGAGACCAGGGATTTAGGACTTCTAAGTAGAAGAAAGGAGATGCCAATATCTCCAATGTCAAGAGGAGGAAATTACTCACTAATCAATTAGAAAGGGGGCTAGCAGGTTGCTGGAAGTCAAGGAGAGGTATTCTGGGCTCACACTGTTGGCCAGACCCAACCATCTCTTGTGTTGATTTACAATTACAGTGCACTCAGAAATTGTCTTATTATGATGTCCCAAGTGGCCCTTTTGACTGAACCTTTGAAGCAGAAAAATCTTTCCAATGTGTCTTCACTTATGCTATAATTCTCCTAAACTGCCTATTCACCAAATGAGTAAAGGCCTATTGGTGCATCTCCCAGTACCCATTAATCAGCAGTTGGTAGATGCAGACTACAGGTCATTGTCACAGACCCTGGCACAACCATTCTCCAAGAATATGAAGCTTAGGGATGAAAGAGTGCCTGATGAGGACAGGATGAACCTGGACCTCAAATGGTACAGGGAAAGCAGGCTTTAGAGAACGCTTGTGGCTTGTTAATGAATGATATCTGTGGAAGTGAATTCATAGATTTAGGGCCAATTCATACAAGTCTTAAATAAATGATGTCTGTTAAAATGATTCTTACAAAAGTTGAGTAAATCAAGGGTCATATGTCCTTGTGTTTTGTCTACATCTCTCTGTTTCCAAGTTGATAGTGTGGTTGTGCTGGAGACTACTGAAGTGTAGAAGTCCACTTCCTTGGCAAAGAGATTAGAGTGCACCCCAGAGGGTTCTCCTTCAAAAACCCTAATGTGGGTGATTTTTTGAGTGTTGTTTCTTGCTGAAATGCAACAAAGAAGTCCAAATATGTGCTAAACCTGAGCATACAAATGTAAAAATGGAAAAGAATCAATTTGAGACCCTAGTGAGCCTTTGCATCTTGTAGAACTTGCTGATTCAATACACTTACCAGCATGCTAATGAGACCTCTACATTCCTGAGTTCTCCATCCTCACCATACTGCCTCTTCAGAAATTCAGGTGTCTCGGGTTAGCATTGTTGCTGGAAAAATGGATGCTTCCTCTATACTCAGTGAAATGGGCTTTCCATTAAATCTGATACTTACCCAACTTTTTGTGACCACTTCATTGGTCAGAGGAGAACATGTTGAGTGTGTAGATGGCTGGCATGTTCTGAAGAGGCTCTTAGTGTAGATGAGTACATGTTCTGCAGACCTGACTATGGGATATGCTTTGCATAAGAACCACCCAAGGCTAATCCAAATAATTTTTATCAAATTGTGTAGATCTATTTTGAGAAAAATCCATTCAGGAATTCATTCTTGGGAATCAAATCCCAATGTCTAGGAAGTAATGAGGAGAGAAAGATTTATTCCTGTTTCTTTAAGTAACAAAATTGTTGCAGCTGCTCAACAAAGAAAGCACAGAGGCATGTTACAGTAGGAGAAGTATGCATTTGTAGTAAATGCTATTTTCCCTGATCTATGGAACACAGGAAATTGAGGAAAACTTTCACACCTGAACAACAAAATCCATTCAATCACGACCTGCCCACACCTGGCTTAAAATTGTTTGCAGTGAAATTATTCATAGAAAGTCCTATTCATTGAATAGTCTGTCCTTTTTCTCCACAAAATGCTGCTACCCTCATTTTGATCCCACTCAACAAATGACTAACATTTTAACCAGTGCTGTGGGAACATGAGAGCAAAAGAGAGGAGAGCTACAGTATGCATAGAAGAAGGGGCTGGAAGCAGGACTTTGTTTTGAAAGGGCAAGGTATTTTCAGGCTCATGTAGGAGAAGGCAGGTTTTCTGTCACCTAGGGCTTGTTGCTGGGTCTAGGGAAACGGGAATCCATGAATGGGTTGGTTGGCATCCTAACTGTGCTGCACCTACTGCTTGCAGTCACAGAAAGGCCATATGATAGCACAATGGCAACAGAGTTGACATGGCAACCAACAACCCTTCAGGTCTGGGCTGATGCAGAGGAATCTTCAATGAAAGGGCTGGCCAAGCTCTGCATTTAGGAGGGAAGAGGAAGATGTTAAGTACTAGGGATCTTTTTCTTGCCACAAAAGTGATCCTAAACGCTTAGAGTGGGAGAAGGAGAATCAGCATGTCTTGAAAGCAGAACCCCTATGGCTTTGAGACATCTGACTCCATCCCAAGAAAATGGAGCCTGCTGAAGCCTGATAGGCTAACATAATATCCATTTCCATAAAGTGTTGATGTCCTCACTTGGCCTGTAGAAACATCATGATTTCCTCAGAATGGGGACCCTGCTGCAGGCAATTTGTCTTCACAAGGGGTAGTGGCCCAGGGAGTACTGTGGGGGTGCCCAAGGATTCTTGGGTCTCGAAGCCTAGCAAAGTCCACAGGAGCAAGGCCCTATGAAGTCACTCATCCTGGTCTGGATTTCCCCAGTACACTGCTGAGACAGAAAACTGGCCTAGGATTTAGCAGTTACTGGCAATGATTTCCAATGGTTTACATTTCAGAGCAGAGGAGCATGTGGTAGAGCTTGGTGGTTTAGGTGAAGTTTGAATTGGAAATCATCAAACCAACTCTAGTGTGATATCAAAATTTCCACGAATGCCCCAAAAGGAGACAGTTGGAACCTGGGATTTAGGACTTAAGAAGAAGAAAGGGGATGGTGATCTCCCAATGTTGAAAGGAAGAGATTAATCACTAAACAATTAGGAAGTAGGCTACCAGGTTACTGGCAATTGAGGAGAGATTTTCTATGGTCACACCATCGGCCAGGTCCCACCAACTCTTCTGTTGACTAAAAATTATGGTGCAGTCAGACATTGTCTTTCTATGATTTTTCAAGTGACCCTTCCACTGAATCTTTGAGGCAGAAACACCTTCCGAATTTGTCCTCACTTAAGGTTCAATTCTCCTGAACTGCCTGTCGGTCACCTGAGTAGCAGTTCATTGGCTCAATTCCCAGTGCCCCTTAAACAGCTGCTGGTTGCTGCACACTCCATGTCAGTGTCACAGACCCTGGCACAACCATCCTCCAAGAATGCAAAGCTGAGGGATAAAACAGTGCCTGATGAGAACAGATGAACCTTGACTCAAATGGTACAGGGAAACTAATCTTAACATAACATTTGTGGCTCCTGAGTTATATCAGCTGAAGTTAATTCATGTGTTCAGTGCCAAATCATACAAGCCTGTAAAACTGCATAGCAAAAAATTTGAGCAAATCTAGGAACATGTGCTCCTCTGCCTTGCCTACATGTCCCTCTTTTCAAGTTGTTAGTGTTGTGGTGTTAGAGAACATTGAGGTGCAGAAGTTCTTTGTCAGAGAGACTGGAGTATTCCCAAGAAATCTTCACAACCATAGTGCAGCTGATATTTTGAATGTCCTTTCTTTCTGAAAGACAACAATGAAGTCCCAATATGTGCTAAACCTGAATTTCAAAAAGTGAATATGGAAAAGAATCAATTTGAGACCCTGGTTAGGCTTTTCATCTTGTGGAACTTGCTGATTCAATGCAATTTTTGAGACTGTTAATACGTCTACTTTCCTCAGAGTTCTCTATCCTCACAATACTACCTCTTCAGTAATCAGGTGTCTGGCGGAGCACTTTTCACTGGAAAACGGATGCTTGCTGTATTCTCTTTAAAATGGGCTTTCCATTAAATCTGATACTAATCCAACCATTTTGTGTTCACGTCTTTGATCACAGGAGAAAATGTTGAGTGTGCAGAGGTGGGGATGATCTGAACAGGTTCTTTAAGGTATATGAGTGCCTATTTTGCAGACCTGACTATGGTGTATGCTATGCAGAGAAACCACCCCAAAGCAGATCCAAACATTTCTCTCGAATTCTGTGGATAACTTTTGAGAAATATCTAGTCAGGAATCCTTTCTTGCAGATCAAATCCCAATGTCTAGGAAGTAATGAGGAGAAAAATATTTCTTCCTCTTCCTGTAAGGAACAAGTGTTGTAGCTGCTCAATGACCACATAATTTTGTGACAAAATAATGGCAAAGGGTTGACATTTAAGAGCATAGGAGTATTCAGGCCATCTTGGTGGGCTAGGTGATATTTGAACAGTAAAACAACACAGCAACTCTGGTGTGATGTCAAAAGTTTCCACAAGTGCTTCAACAGGAAATTGTTGGAACCTGTGAATTAGGACTTGTAAGTAGAAAAGAGGAGATGCTGATCTCCCCAATGTTGAGAAGGGGGAGTTAATCACTAATCATTTAGGAAGGAGGCTAACAGGTTACTCTCAATCGAGGCTATACGTTCATTTTCATGCCCTCAACCAGGCCCCACCATCTCTTCTATTGACTTACAATTAAGTTACACTCAGAAATTGTCTTGCTATGATTTTCCAAATGGTCCTTCCATTCAACATTTGAGGCAAAAACATTTTCCCAATGTGTCATCACTTAAGGGGTAATTCTCCTGAACTCCCTATCTGCTGTCTAAATAATGAACCATTGGTCCATTTCCCAATACCCCTTAACTAGCAGCCTGTAGATGCAGACTACAGGTCAGTGTCACAGACCCTGTCACAACCATCCTCCAAGAACATGAAATTGAGGGACAAAACAGTGCATGATGAGGACAGGATGAGCCTGACCTCAAATGATACAGAGAAAGCAGGCTTTACATAATGTATGTGGCTCCTGAATGAAATCAGTGGAAATTAATTAATTAATTCAGTTCAAATTCATACAAGTCTTAAATAAATATATCTGTTTAAATGCAAAGCACAAAAGCTTGAGTAAATGGACGACCACATGCGCCTAGGTTTTGTTTACCTCTCTCTGTTTCCAAGTTGATAGTGTGGTTGTGTTGAGAAAAGTTGAGATGTAGAAGTCCACTTCTTTGGCAGAGAAATTGTTGTGCACCCGAGAAGGCTTCTCCTTCACAAACTCTAGTGCTGTTGATATTTTGAATGTCATTTCTTGCAGAAAGGAAGCAATAAAATTGTAGGGACACACCTTAAAATGGCGACCGTAATAACAACAACACCCTTGGAGCAAAAGCCTCCCCCACTCATGGTACCACCAAGGTGGTGGCCCAGGATTGGCTCTTTGTTGTTCGGTGCGGAACAACATAAAATCCCAATATGTGCTAAAACTGAATTTCCAAATGTGAAAATGGAAAAGAATCAATTTGAAAACCTGGTGAGCCTTTTCATCTTGAAGAAAGTGTTGATTCAATATGCTTTCCAGCATATTCATGAAATTGCTTTAACCTCTATATTGCTCAGAGATGTCTCATCTTCAAAAATACTGCCTCTTAAGAAATTCAGGTCTCTGGGGAAGCACTTTGGCAAACAGATGCATGCTATATAATATTTAGAATGAGATACCAATTAAATCTGATGCTTTTCCAACCTTTTTGGTTCACTTCCTTGATCAGAGGAGTAAATGTTGAGTGTGTGGAGGTTTGGAATGATCTAAGAGACTCTTTAAAATAGATGAGGGCTTGCTATTCAGACCTAACTATGTGATATGCTTTGAAGAAGAACCACCCCAAGGAAATCCAAATAATTTCTATCAAATTCTGTAGATGCTTTTTGAGAAATATCCAGTCAGCATCACTTTTTGCAGCTTAAATCCAAATGTCTAGGGAGTAATGGAGAGAGGAAGACGTATTCTTGTTTCTTGAAGGAACAAAGGTGTTGTAGCTGCTTAAGGAGTAGAGAATTATGCAAGGAAAGCAAGGAGGTATGTGGCAGTAGGAGTAGCATGAATTTGTATGAAATATTACATAGTCTGATCTTTTGGAATATAAGAAATTGAGGGAAACATTTTCACCCCAGAACACTGAATCTTTACAATCCCAAACTGGTCACATCTGTCTCAACATTCACTGCAATGAGATTAATTGCAGAACATCCTTTCCATTAAACTGTCAGTCCTTCATTTCTGCATAAATTGATGCTTCCCTGGTTTTGATCCCATTCAACATGTGCCTAACGTTTTTACAAGTACTTTGAGGACATGATATCAAATGAGAGGAGATTTACAATATGTAGAGTGGAAGGGTTAGGCATGCAGGAGTTTGCTTTGGAAGGGAGATGAACACTCTGGTTCATGTAGGAAAATGCAGGTATTTTCTCTCCCCAGGGTATATTGCTGGGCCTTAGGCACTTTGGATTTCGATGAATGGCTTGGCTTTCATCCCAGCTGCACTGCACAAGCTGCTTGTAGTCACAGAAAGGCAATATGACAGCACAATGGCATCACGATTGCCATGGCACCTGAAACCTCATCAGATCCTGGCTACTGCAGAGGAATCTTCAAGGAAAGTGCTGGCCTATCTGTGTTGGAAGGAGGGAAGAGAAAGAACGTATGACCATGGGATCTTTTTTGCCACAAAAGTTATCCTAGTTTCTTAGCCAAAGAGAAGAGGAATCAGCTTATGTTGAGGGTAGGGCCTCTCTGACTTTCAGACATCTGACTCCATCCAAGAAAAGGGAGCCTGCTGAAGCCTGAGAGTCTGCCATATCATCCATGTCCATGAGGTGCTGATGTGCTTACTTGGCCTGAGGAGGCATCATGATTTCCTGGGAATGGGGACCCTGCTCCAGGCAATTGACCCTCACCAGGTGTACTGGAATAGGAAATGATGTAGGGGTGCCCAAAGATTCATGGGTCACCAAGCCTACCAGAGGCCACAGGGCCATGGCTCTACGAGGTCACTCATCCTAGTCTGGATGTAACAACACAATGCTGAGTCAGGAAACTGACCAAGGGTCTTACCGGTCACTGGCAATAATAGGTGATGGTTGGCCTTTCAGAACAAAGGAGCATGCAGGGCAACTTGGTGGGTTAGGTGAAGTTGAACTGGAAAATATCCCACCAACTATGTTGTGATGTTGAATATTTCCATGAATGCCCCAACAGGAGACAATTGGAGCCTGGGATTTAGGACCTCTAAGTCGAAGTAAGGAGATGCTGATCTCCCCAATGTCAAGAGGAGGAAGTTGGCCACTTATCCAATCAGGAAAGAACCTAGCAGGTTACTGGCAATCAAGGAGAGATATTCTGTGCTTAGACCATCTGTCAGGCTCCTACACCTCTTCTGTTGACTTACAATTTAGGTGCACTCAGAAATTGTCTTGCTATGATTTTCCAAGTGGTCATTTCTATTCAACCATTGAGGCAGAAACACCTTACCAATGTGTCTTCACTTAAGGTATAATTCTCTTGAACTGCTTAGAAGCTGTCTGAGTAAAGACCCTCTGGCACGTTTCCCAGGACCCCTTAACCAGCAGCTGGTAGAAGCAGACTACAGGTCAGTGTCATAGACTCTTGTACATCCTTCCTCCAAGAATGTGAAACTGAGGGATGAAACAGTGCCTGATGAGGACATGATGAACCTTAACATCAAATGATACAGGGAAACCAGGCTTTACATAACCCCTGTGACTCCTGAATGAGATCAGCAAAAGTTATTTCATGAATTCAGTGCCAATTGATTCAAATCTTAAATGCAAAGCACAAAAACTTGAGTAAATCAAGGGCCACATGCCCCTGTGTTTTGTCTACATCTCTCTGTTTTCAAGTTGAGAGTGTGGTTGTGTTGGAACATGTTGAGATGTAGAAGTCCACTTCTGTGGCATAGAGATTGGAGTGGGCCCAAGAGGGCTTCCCTTCATACACCCTCATTCAGGTGATATTTTGAATGTCTTTTCTTGCTGAAAGGCAACAATAAAATCCCAATATGTGCTAAACCTAAACTTCAATATGTAAAAATGGAAAAGAATCAGTGTGAGAACTTGGTGAACATTTCATCTTGTAGAATTTGGTGATTCAATACACTTGCCAGCATATTCATGAGACCATTTTAACCACTACATTCCTCAAACTTGTCTCATCTTCAGAAAGAGTGCCTCTTAAGAAATTCAGGTCTCTGGGGAAACACTTTGCCTGGCACACAGTTTCATGCTGTATACTCTTTAGAATGAACTTCCAATTACATCTGATACTAATCCAATCTTTTTGTGTTCACCTGATTGATCAGAGGAGAGATTGTTGTGTGTGTGGAGGGTTAACATGATCTGAAGAGAATCTTTAAGGTAGATGAGTGCTTGTTATTCAGACCTGACTATGTGATATGCTTTGCAGAAGAATCACCCCAAGGTGAAACCAAATAATTTGTAACAAATTCTGTAGATTCCTTTTAAGAAAAAATTCATTCAGCATCCTTTTTTTTGCAGTTCAAATCCCAATGTCTAGGGAGTAATGCTGAGAGAAGATTTATTCATGTTCCTTTAAGAAACAAAAGTGTTGTAGCTGCTCAAGGAGCAGATAATTTTGCATGGAAAATATGGATACATGTGGCACTAGGAAAAATATGCATTTGTATGAAATATTATTTGCTCTGAACTTTGGGACCAAATGAAAATGAGGAAATCTTTCTCACATGAACAGCAAATCTTTAGAATCTCAATCTGGTCACACAGTCTCAACACTATTTGGAGTGAGATTTTTTGCTGAAAGTTCTATCCATTGAACTGTCAGTTTATCTTTCTCCACAAATTTATTCTACCCTCATTTTGATCCCACTCAACAAATGCCTAACTGTATAACCAGCTCTGTGAAGACATGAGAGCAAAAGAAAGGAGAGATACAGTATGTAGAGTAGAAGGGTCTGGCATGTGGGAGTTTTGTTTGGAAAGCCATGGCATTTTCAGGCTCATGTTGGAGACAACAGGTTTTTTCTCTCCCCAGGGCTTGTTGCTGGGCCTAGGGTAACTTGGGGCTCCTTTAATAGCAGCTTGGCTGCCAGTCTGGCTGCTCTTCACATATGGCATGCAGTCACACAAAGGTCATATGACCCCACAATGGTGTCACAATTGCCATGGCAACTGAAATATCCTCAGGTTCTGTCTGCTGCAGAGGAATCTTCAAGGAAAAGACTGGCCCAGCTATGTATGTAGGGGGGAAGAGGAAGAAGCGAAGACCCAGGGATCTTTGGTTTGCCACAAAGTGATCCTAAACTCTTAGAGCTGGAGAAGAGGAATCAGCATGTATTGAAAGCAGGTCCCCACTGGCTTTGAGACATCTGACTCCATCCAAGGAAAGGGAGCCTGCTGAAGTCTGACAGGCTGCCATACCATCCAAATCCACAAGAGGTTGATGGGCATACTTGGTCTGAGTAGGCATCATGAGTTCCTGGGAATGGGGACCCTGTGGCAAGAATTTGGTCCTCACCAGCAATAGTCGACCAGGGAGGCATGCAGGTTGCCCAAAGACTAATAGTCCACCAAGATTGACAGAGGCCACAGGGGCATGGACTATGAATTCATTGGACTTGATATGGAATTTACCATTACATTACTGAGTCAGTAAACTGATCTAGGGTCTTAGCAGCCCCTCACATTGATGACCAATGGTTGTCATTTCAGAGCAGAGGAATATGCAGGGCAGCTTGGTTGTTTAGGTGAAGTTTGAACTGAAAATCATCACACCATCTCTTGTGTGATGACAAATATTTCCATAAATGCTCCAACAGGAGAGAGTTGGAACCTGGGATTTAGGACTTCTAACTGGACAAACAAATGACCCCTGGTATTTTCCTTCATCCTCTTTCTTCCTATGAGCACAGCTGGGCCAGTTACTCTACTGAAGGTTCCTCCATAGCAGCTAGCCCATGAGATGTTCTGGTTGCCATGGGAACCATGACTCCACTGTTTTCTCTTATTTCCTTCCTGTGACTCCAGGCAGTATGCTGTGCAGCATGGATGACAGCCAACCATTCATGGAAACCCAACTTGCTCAAGGCCCAGCAACAATCCCTGTGGAAAGAATAAACCTGTATTCTCCTACTTGAGTCAGAAAACTCCATGCACTTCCAAACTAAATTTCCGAATGCCAGCCCTTTCCACTCCACATACTGTAGGCCTCCTCTCTTTTATTCCTATCTCCCAGAAGCATTAGTAAACAAGTTAACCATTTCTTGTGTGGGGTCAAAACCAGGAGAGAAGCATTTTGTGGAGAAATGAAGGACTGCCAGCTCAATTGGCAGGACTTTCTCCAAATAATCTCAATGCAAAGAATGTTGAGAGAAATTCCTATGAACATATCTACTGGACAATTGAGAACTGAATGGTGATCATTTTCTCTCTGAGCAAGTTTTATTCATGGGTTTACAGACCCTGTGATCCATAACCATTTCCCATTTCCTATACAAATTTTCAGACTGTGCCCTGTGATGTTGCTGAGGCATTCTCTTATTCCAAGAAAGAGACTATGCCCAGGAAATCCACCTTTTCCAAGCAGTCACAAACCTGAGGTGAAAATAAAGATCCAGCACCTCCATTGCGATATGCATTTGGCCCAGCTGCTATGAATATCTTTAAGGAAAACCCAGGAGCAGTGAATAAAATGAGAAAGGTTTGAGAAGATTGGAATTGTTAGGACTTGGTGTTCAGGTGTAAAAGATTTTCTCAATTACTTTTGGTCACAAAAATCACAGCATATAATATTTCCTTCAAATATCTACTTTTCCTACTTGTCCATGCCTTCATGCTTCCCTTAGATAATTTTCTGCTCATTGAGCAGCTACAACACTCTTGTTCCATAAAGGGACAGTGATAAATCTTTCTCTGGTCATCACTCCCTAGACATTGAGATTTAACCTGCATCAAAGGATGCTGGCTGCACTGTTTTCAAAGTTATCTACAGAATTTCATAGGAATTATTTGGTTTTCATTGGCGTAGTTTTTCTCCAAAACATACCACAGTGTCATGTCAGAGAACATGCAGTTATCTACCTTAAAGAGCCTTGTCAGATCATACCAACCCTCGATTATGTCTACATTGCCTCCTGTGCTCAATCAAGTGAGCACAGAATGGTTGGAAAAGTATGAGATGTAATTGCAAGGACATTCTAAAGAGATTACTCAGCAAGTATCTGTGGTGCTAGGCAGAAATTCTTCCCCAAAGACCTGAATTGCTCTCAAGGTACTTTTCCTTAAGATGAGACAACTCTCAGGAATGTAGAGGTTATCATGGTCTCATTAATATGCTGGCAACGTATTGAATCAGCAAGTAGTACAAGAGTAAAATGCTCATCAGGATCTCAAATTGATTCTTTTCCAGTTTTGCAATTTGAAGTTTGTGTTTAGCACATAGTGGGACTTCACTGATGCCTTTCAGCAAAAAGTGACATTCAAAGTATGAACTGCTCAATAGTTTGCAAAGGAGAATCTTTCTGGGTCACAGTCCAGTCCCCCTGCAAAATAAGTGGATTTCTACTTCTCAACATTCTCCATCACAACCACCATATCATATTGAAAAATGAGAGTAGTAGACAAAATGCAGCTGCACGTGGTCCTCAATTTTTTCAGTTTTTTGGCATTTGCATTTTTATAGTCATCCTCTATTAAAGACTTTTATGAATTGGCAGAGAAAACATGAATTAACTTCCACTGATATCATTCAGGATCCACAGGGTTGATGTAAAATCTGGTTTCCCTGTGCCATTTGAGGCCCAGTTCCCTCTTGTCCACATCAGGCTCTCATCTCATCTCTCAGTTTTATGTTCTTGTAGAATGATTGTGCCAGGATCTGTTCCACTGACCTGTAGTCTGCATCTACCAGCTTGTGGTTGAGTTCCATGGAAATGTGTCAGAGAGTCTTTCTCAGACAGTCCACAGGAAGCACAAGAGAATTACACCTTAAGAGTAGACAGAATTTGAATGTTTCTGCATCAAAGGGTGAGTGGAAGTGCCCCCTGAATAATCATAGCAAGACATTTTCTGAGCACACTATAATTGCAAGGCAACAGTTGAAGTGGAGGGTTCTGGCCTGTGGAGTGAGTGTAGAATATCGCTCCTCCATTGCCAGCTAATTGGTAGCTTAATTTCTAAATGAGTAGTGATTAAGTCCCTCCTAGATATTGGGAAGCTCCCCAGCTTCTTGCTTCTACATACAAGTCCTTAATTCCAGTTTACAGCTCTCCTCTGTTTTGGCATTCATTGAAAGGCTTGGCATCACACCAGAATTGGTGTGATATTTTCCAGTTCAAACTTCACCTAACCCACTAACTGCCCCACAAACTATTCTGCTCTGAAATGTGATTGGCAAAAATTTTAAGTGGCTGTTATGGCCGTAGGCCAATTTCCTGACCCAGCAATATATCAGGATTGTGCAAATCAGATTGAGTGTCTTTGTTGGGTCATGCCCCTGCAGCCTGTGCTATGCTTGATGACCCACACATCCTTGGGCATACTCTCATGTGTCCATGATCCAATACACCAAGTGGGAATCTGTTGCCTGGAGCTGGATCCCATTTTCCAGAAATCATCATGCCCATCTGAATCCAAGTGTTCACATTACCCCCCTCATGGTCATGGCAGGTATGGAGGTGTGACTAGATTCAGCAGGGTCCCTGACCTTGAATGGAGTCAGATATTTTAAAACCATATTGATTCCACCAACAAGTGCTTACTCCTCTCCTCTTGTCCTAAGAAGTTAGGATTCCTTTTGTGACAAAAAAATGACACCTGGGACTTGCCTGCTTTCACTTTCCTCCTACCAGCACAGCTGGGCCAGCTCTTCTATTGAAGGTTTCTCCACAGCAGCTAGGACATGAAGATGTTCCTTTTGCCATGGTAAACATGATGCCACTGTGCTCTAATGTGGCTTTTCTCTGACTGCAGGCAGTATGTGCTGTGCAGCTTGGATGACAATCAAGCCATTCATGGAAGCCCAAGTTGCCCAAGGGCCAGCAAAATCCCTGGGACAAGAGTAAACCCACTTTCTCCTACATGAGCCAGAAATCTCCACACCCTTCCAACTCAAACTCCTGCCTGTCATCCCCTTCCACTATACATAATTTTGCTCTTGATTCTTGCTCTTATATCCCAGTAGCACTGATTAACAAGCTAATCCATTCTTGAGTAGGATCAAAACGAGGGTACCAGCATTTAGTGGAGAAATCAGTTGACAGGACTTCTTCCAAATAACCTCACTGCAAAGAATGTTGAGAGGAATTCCTGCAGTCATATCTACTGGACATTTGATAACTGAATGAGGATCATTGCTTCTCTGAGCAAATAGTTTTCATAGGTTCATAGATCCTGTGATCCATCACCACTTCTCATTCTCTATACATATTTACAGTCTGTGGCTTATGAATTTGCTGAGACATTCCCTTACTCAGAGAAACAGACTATGCCCAGGAAATCCAACTTTTCCAAAAACCCACATACCTGAGGTGAACAGCAACATCCAGCACCTCCACTGTGATATGAGTTTGGCCCAGCTGGTTAGAATATCTTCAAAGAAAGCTCAGAAGCACAGAGAACAATGAGACAGGTGTGAGCATCTTGAAATTCTGAGGACTTACTGTTCAGGTGTGAAAGATTCCCTCAATTTCCTTTGGTCCCAAAGATCAGAGCACATAATATTTTCTACAAATGTCTACTTCTTCTTCTTCCAAATGTCTCCATGCTTTCCTCAGGTAATTGTCTGCTCCTTTAACAGCTACAAAACTCTTTTTACTTAAAGGGACAGGCATACATATTTCTCTACTCATTACTCCCTAGACATTGGGATTTGAGTGCAACAAAAGATGGTGGTTGCATTCTTTTCAAAAATGATCTACAGAATTTCATAGAAATTACATGGCCCTTCATTTGGGTGGTTTTTCTCCAAACCATGTCATAAAGTCATGTCAGGGAACATGCAGTCATTTACCTTACATAGCCTCTTCTGATCACGTGAAACCTCCAGTGTGTCTACATTGCCTCCTGTGTTCAATCAATTGAAAACAAAGTGGTGGGATAAGTATCAGATTTAATTGCAAGCCCATTCTAAGGAGAGTATTCAGCAACGATCTGTGTTGCCACACACCAATACTTCCCAGAGACCTCAATTGCTTTAAAGTCACTATTCCTTAAAATGAAACAACTCTCAGGATCACAGAGGCTATCCTGGTCTCATTAATATGCTGAAAGGGCATTGAATCAGCAAGTTGTACACGATGAAAATGCTCACAAGGTCTGAAGTTAATTCTTTTCCAATTTTGCATTTTGACATTCATGTTTAACAAATATTGGGACTTCATTGTTGCCTTTCAGCAAGAAATGACATTCAAAGTATGACGTGCACAAGAGCTTGCGAAGGAGAATCTGTCTGGGTTGCATAACAGTCTCTCTGCAAAATAAGTGGATTTATACCCCTGAATATTCTCCATCACAACCACAATATCAACTTGAAAACTGATTCATGTAGACAAAACCCTGCAGGATGTGGTCTTCGATTTACTCAATTTTTTGTCCTAGGCATATTTATGGACACCAATTTTCAAAGACTTGCATGAATTGGAGCTGAATACATAAACCAACTTCTGCTGCTATCACTCAGGTGCCACAGTATTAGGTAGAGCCTGATTTCCCTGTGCCATTCGAGGCCCAGGTCCCTCTTGTCCTAATTAAGCTCTTGTCTCATCCATCAGTTTCAGGTTCTTGGACAATGGTTGTGACAGGGTCTGTGACACTGACTTGTAGTCTGCATCTGCCAGTTGCCAGTTAAGGGGTCCATGGAAATGTTCCAGATGGCCTTTTCTCAGACAGGTGATAGGCAATTCAATACAATAACACCTTAAGAAAGAACATAATTTGAATATGTTCCTGCATCAAAGTATGAGTGGAAGGGGCACCTGTAAAATCATAGCAAGATAATTTCTGAACACATCATAATTGTAAGGCAACAATTGAATTGGAGGGGCCTGGCCTGTGGAGTGAGCATAGAATGTTGCTCCTCCATTGTCAGCAAATTGGTAGCATTCTTTCTGAATGAATAGTGATTAAGTCTCTCCTCTCAAAATTGGGTAGCTCAGCAGTTCCTTTCTTCTACTTATAAGTCCTTAACTCCAGTTTCAGCTGTCTCCTGTTCCAGCATTTATTGAAAGGTTTGACCTCACACCAGAGTTGTTGTGATATTTTCCAGTTCAAACTTCACCTAACCCACCTATCTGCCCTGAAAAACTCTGTGCTCTGAGATGTCATTGGTTATCAGTACAAGTGACAGTTAAGGGCCTAGGCCAGTTTCCTGACCCAGCAATGAACAAGCATTGTGCAGATGAGAATGAGTGCTTTGTTGGGTCATGCTCCTGTGGCCTGTGCTATTCTTGTGACACACACATGCTCAGGCATTCCCTCATGCCTCCATGATTCACTACATGAGGTAGGGTCCTATTGCCTGGAGTGAGGTCCCATTCTCAGGAAATCATGATGCCTTCATCAGCCAAGTATGCTCATTTCCCAATGCAGACATGGAAGGTATGGCAGCCTGACAGGCTTCAGCAGGGTCCCTTATCTTGGATGTAGTCAGATGTCACAAATTCAGAAGGGTTCCACCCACAATAAGTGCTGACTCTACTTCTCTTGTCCAAAGATGTGAGGATCACTTTTATGGGAAAAGGAAAAAGAACCCTGGTACATGCCTGCTTACTCTTTCATCCTACCAGAACAACTGGGCCAGTCCTTCTCTTGAATGATAAACCATAGCAATCAGCACATGAAATTGTTCCATTTGCCATAGGAAATGTGATGCCATTGTGCTGTCATATGCCTTTCTGTGATTGCAGATGATATGTGCTGTGCAGTTTGGATGACAACCAAGACATTCATGGAAACCCAAGTTACCCAAGCCCAGAAATGAGCCCTGATGCAATAAACAACATGCATTCTCCTACATGCATCTCTCTCAACATGCATTTCTCCTATGGGTCAGTAAACTGTAGGCCAGATTCCCAACCCAGCAATGTACCAGAATTGTGTAGCTCAAGACGAGTGTCTTTATAGTGTCATGACATTTTAGTCTCTGCTAGACTTTGTGACCCATGAGTCCTTGGGAAACCCCTCATATCACTGTGGTCCAAAAAAAACATGGGGAACAATTTCCTGGAAAAGGGCCCCATTCCCTGGAACTCATGATGCCTTCTGTCACCAAGTGTGTACATCAGCCCCTCATGGACATGGAAGGTATGGCAGCCTGACTGCCTTCAGCAGTGTCCCTTACATTGGATGGAGTCAGTTGACTCAATTCAGAGGGGCCTGGACCACATCACACATTGACTCCTCCCCTCTTCTGCTAAGAAGTTAGGATTGTTTTGATGGCAAACAAAAGACCCCTGGGACATGCCTGCTTCCTCTTCCTTACCAGCACAGCTGAGCAAGCCCTTCACTTAAGGATTCCTCCATAGAAACCAGTGCATGAAGTGGTTCTGGTTGCCATAGCAACTGTGACATCATTGTGTTCTCATATGACCTTTCTCTGACTGCAGACTGTACGTAATGTGCACTTAGGATGACAGCAAAGCAATTCATGGAAGCCCAAATTGCAGAAGGCCCAGCAACAAGAAGAGGAGCAAGAAAAATTCTGCATTCTTCAGCATGATCCCGAAAATTCCATGCTCTTACAAACCAAAATCTCTGAGCCAGCCCCTTCCACTCTACATGCTCTACGTCTCCTCTCTATTGCTCCCATGTCCCAGTAGCACTGGTAAATGAGTTAGCCATTTCTTCAGTGGGATAAATACCATGGTAGCAGCATTTTGTGAAGAACTGAAGGACTGGAGAGTTCAATGGAAAGGATTATCTCCAAAAAATCTCAGAAAAGAATGTTGAGCAGATTTCCAGGAAACAAATCTACTGGATAGTTGAAAATGGAATGGTGATCATTTTATCTCTGAGCAAGCATTTTTGTGGGTTCATAGATCCTGTGATCCACCGTCTCTTCCCATTCCGAATACATATTTACAGATTGTGCCTTGTGAAGTTGCTGAGACATTCCCTTTTTCAGAGAAACAGACTTTGTCCAGGAAATATAACTTTTCCAAGCACCCACATATATGAGGTTAAAATAAAGATCAAGCACCACCAGTGGAATATGCATTTGGCCCAACTGGTTAGAGTTTCTTAAGGGAAAGCCTGGGAGCAATGAAAACAATGAGGTAGATGTGAGCAGTGTGGAATTGTAAGGACTTGGTGTTCAGGTGTGAAAGATTCCCTCAGTGTCCTTTGGTGCCAAAGATAAGAGCATCTAATATTTCCTATGGTATGTACCTCTCCTACTACCACATGCTTCACCCATCCTCAGTTAATTTTCTGCTCACTGAGCAGATACAAGTCTTGTTCCTTAAAGGGACAGGGAAAAATTTTTCTCTCCTTATTAGTCCCTAGATGTTGGGATTTCAGTTGCAAAAATGGATGCTCTCTTCTTTGTTTCCAAAAGTGATCTACAGAATTTCATCGAAATTATTTGACTTATCATTGGTGTAGTGTTTCTCCAGAGCATATCACATAGTCATGTCAGGGAACATGTAGTCACCTACCTTAAAGAGCCTCTACAGATCATGCCAACCCTCCCGTGTGTCCACATTACCTCCTCTGTTCAGTCAAGTGAAGAAAAATCGGTTGGATATGTGTCGAATTTAATTGCAAACCCATTCTAAAGAGAGTATTGAGCAAGCATTTGTGGTATCAGTCAAAAATGCTTTCCCAAAGACCTGGATTGCTCTAAATCACTATTCCTTAAGATGAGAAAACTTGAAGGAATGTAGAGGTTATCGTGGTCTCCTTAATATGCTGGCAAGTGGGGGATTCAGGATGGCGGGCTGGAGGAGGGCTGCATTCCTGCTTGCTCCGTGGATTCCTGCTTGCCCGGGATTCTGGCAGCGGGAGTATGTCTTTCAACAAGATTTTGTGTTCAAATCGCATGTTGGGGGTCCCCGGACGCTGCTCCAGAACCGGTTCTGTCGGGCTGCCGCCTGGGACTGTCGGACCCTGCGGCTGCTTCGGGGTCTCGACCTGGGACTGTGCGGGCCTGCGAGTGAGTGTGGGTCCCTGGAAGCGGCTTTGAGGTCACGGGCCGGACTCCGGCACTGGCCAGCTCCTGAGCCCTCGGAGCTAAGCTCAGGCCATCCCGCGGGGAAACGGCGCTGCGGCTCCAGGTGAGATCTGGCCGGGAGCGGAGCTGCTTGCTGGCTCCAGCGGGGAGTTTGGGCCCTTTGGTGCCATTCTGCAGCATCCCTGGCAGAGAGATGCCAACTTCAGCTGTCTGAGCCCTCGGAGCTGAGCTCAGGCCTTCCGGTGGGGCCACGGTGCTGTGTATCCTGGTTGCCTCTACCCAGAAGCATTGATCATTTCCAAACTGGAGGTAGTGAGACAGCAGCTATCTTGGGTCACCACTTGATCAAGCACCTCTCAAACATCTGGTGAGTTACTGGAAATCTGCAGGGACACCCTAAGTCTTTACAGGGAAATTGCAATCTCTCTGATTTGCACTTCTAGAGGGGAAGATACATGAGCAGCATGAGAAAACATGGAAAGAAAGTGTCCCAAACAAACCTAGATGATGCATGAAGAGAACCCAAAGACAGTATGGTAGAAGGAATGACAGAAAGGGAGTTCAGAATGTTCATAAATAAAATGATCCGAGAAGAGAATGATGTGATGAGAGAGGAGATTCAGGCTATAAAGAATCACCTAATAGAGCAATTGCAGGAAGCAGAAAATCATTTCAATAAAGAGATAGAAGTTCTGAGAAAAAAGCAAACAGAAATCCTTGAAGGAAACAAGGAAATGAAGGAAATAATAAAGCAAGTGAAAAACTCAATAGAAAGCATAATTAACAGAATAGATCAATTGCAAGACAGAACCTCAGACAATGAAGACAAAACATTTAATCTTGAAAACAAAGTCGAACAAGCAGAGAAGATGGTTAGGAATCATGAATGAAACCTCCAAGAAATATGGGACATCATGAACAAAACAAATTTAAGAGTTATGGGGATTGAGGAAGGCACAGAGATACAAACCAAGGGTATGAACAATCTGTTCAATGAAATAATATCAGAAAATTACCCAAATATGATGAATGAGATGGAAAATAAATTACAAGAGGCCTACAGGACACCAAACACACAGAATTTCAACAGATCCACACCAAGGCACATTATAATGAAAATACCTAACATACAAAACAAGGATAAATTTTAAAGGCTTGAAGAGAAAAGCATCAGATTACCTACAGGGGGAAACCAATACGAATATCAGCAGATTTCTCAGCTCAGACCCTAAAAAGCAAGAAGGGCCTGGAACAACATATTTCAAGCTCTGAAAGAAAACGGATGCCAACCAAAAATCTTATACCCAGCAAAACTTACCTTCAGATTTGATGACGTAATGAAATACTTCCATGATAAACAAAAGCTTGAAGAATTCACAAAGAGAAAGCCTGCCCTACAGAACATTCTCAACAAATATTCGAAGAGGAAGAAACCAAAAATAACAATCTCAGTCATCATGGGGAGGAATTACCCAAAAGAAAGAGTCAATCAAAGGAGAAACAAAGTTAAGTTAAAAACCCCAAAAAAGCTAAAATGACAGGAAATACAATTCATATCTCAAGAATAACCCTGAATGTTTATGTCCTAAACTCAACAATCAAAAGACATAGACTGTCAGGCTGGATTAAAAAGAAAGACCCAACAATATGCTACCATCAAGAGACTCATCTCAGAAAAACATGCCCACAGACTAAAGGTGAAAGGTTGGGAAAAAACATGACATGCACATGAACTGAGTAAAAAAGCTGGGGTTTCCATTCTCATTTCAGATAAAGCAGACTTCAAGCCAAAGTTAGTCAGAAGGGATAAAGAAGGACATTTCATACTGCTTAAAGGAAGCATAAATCAGCAAGACATAACAATCATAAATATTTATGCACCAAACAATGGTGCATCCATGTTTGTCAATTAGATCCTTCTCAATTTCAGGAATCAAATAGACCAAAACACAATAATACTCAGAGACTTTAACACTCCTCTCTCACCGTTGGACAGATCCTCCAAGCAAAAATTGAACAAAGAAACCATAGGAATCAATGACACAATCCCTAATTTGGGCTTAACAGACATATATAGAATATTCCATCCATCAAAAAGCGAATATACTTTCTTCTCAGCAACTCATCGGTCCTTCTCTAAAATAGACCATATGTTATGCCACAAATCTACTCTTAGCAAATACAAAAACATAGAGATACTACCATGTATACTATCAGATCATAATGGAATTAAATTAGATATCAATGAGAAAGTTAGAAACAGAAACTACTCCAAGAACTGGAGATTAAATAATATGCTATTGAATGATACATGGATAAAAGAAGACATTAGGTGAGAAATTAAAAGATTCTTAGAGGTCAAGGAGAACAAATATAAAACATATCCAAATCTCTGGGATACTATGAAAGCAGTGCTAAGAGGAAAATTCTTTGCAGGTAGTGCATTTAATAAAAGAATGAAAAGTCAACAAATCAATGACCTCACATTACAGCTCAAAGCCCTACAAAAAGAGGAACAGATCATCACCAAAAGTAGTAGAAGACAGGAAAAAATCAAAAACAGAGCTGAAATAAATGAAATTAAAACAAAAGAAACAAATCAAAAAATTGATGAAACAAAAAGTTGGTTCTTTGAAAAAATAAACAATATTGATAAACCCTTAGCCATGCCAACGAATTGAAGGAGAAACTCCAAATTAATAAAATTCGTGATAGGAATGGAAATATTACAACAGACACAATTGAAATAAAAAACACAATAAGAAGCCACTCTGAAAATTTATACTCCAACAAATAGAAAACCTGGAAGATATCAACAGGTTCCTCGAGGCATATGAGCCACCCAAAGTGAATCTGGAGGACATACACAACTTAAACAGATCAATTTCAAGCAATGAAATAGAGGAAGTCGTAAAAAGCCTACCAACAAAGAAAAGTCCAGGACCAGATGGATTCACAGCCGAGTTCTACAAGACCTTCAAAGACGAGCTCATTCCAATACTCCTCAAAGTATTTCATGAAATAGAGGAGGAGGGAACTCTTCCAAACTCATTCTATGAAGCTAATATCACCCTGATACCAAAACCAGAGAAGGACACATCAAGGAAAGAAAATTTCAGACCCATGTCTCTAATGAACATAGATGCAAAAATTCTTAACAAAATTTTACCGAATCGCATACAAAAGCATATTAAAAAATAGTGCACCATGATAAAGTGGGTTTCATTCTGGGGGGATGCAAGGTTGTTTCAACATCCAGAACTCAATGAATATAATTTATCACATCAACAGATTTAAAGTCAAGAACCACATGATTATTTCAATAGATGCAGAGAAAGCATTTGATAAAATACAGCACCCATTTATGCTCAAAACCCTAGAAAATATAGGGATAGTGGGGACATTCCTTAACATTGTAAAGGCTATCTATGCTAAGCCCACAGCTAACATCATTCTAAATAGAAAAAAATTGAAAGCATTTCCCCTGAGAACCAGAACAAGCCAGGGATGTCCTCTTGTGCCACTCCTATTCAACATTGTTCTTGAAACTCTAGCCAGAGCAATTAGACAGACCAAAGAAATTAGAGGAATACGAATAGGAAAAGAAGAGATCAAACTATCCCTATTTGCTGATGACATGATTCTTTATTTAGAAGACCCTAAGAATTCCTCCAGAAAACTTCTGGAACTCATAAATGAATTCATTAAAGTAGGAGGATATAAAATTAATGCTCATAAATCTAATGCATTTTTATTCATAAGTGATGCATCCTCTGAGAGAGAAATTAGGAAATCTACCCCATTCACATTAACCACAAAAAATATAAAGTACTTGGGAATCAATCTAACAAAAGAAGGGAAAGACCTCCACAATGAGAACTACAGAACACTAAAGAAAGAAGTTAAAGAGCATCTGAGAAGATGGAAAGATCTCCCATGTTCTTGGATAGGCAGAATTAATATTGTCAAAATGGCCATACTTTCAAAAATGCTATACAAATTCAATGAAATTCCAATTAAAATCCCAATGACAGACCTCATAGAAATAGAGCAAGCAATCATGAAATTCATTTGGTGGAATAAGAGACCCAGAATTGCTAAAGCAATCCTTAGCAAGAAGATGGAAGCAGGGGGTTTCACAATACCAGACCTTCAATTATACTACAGAGCAATAGTAACAAAACCAGCATGGTATTGGTACCGAAATAGACAGGTAGATCAATGGTACAGAATAGAGGACACAGAGACAAACCCACATAAATACAGGTATCTCATACTTGACAAATGCTGTGCCCTCTTCAATTCCCATCAGTGCTTGACAAGGAATCCACTGAGTTATAAAGATGTTTGCAAGGTCTCATCTTCCTGGGAATTGGGGCTGCTGTTTCCTGTTGTCTTGTTTAATTAGCCTATGCTTGGGAATAATATTATATTGGATTTTGGGGGAATTTTAGGGTCTTAGGGGAGTTAGAACACAAGAATCAAATAGCCAATCATACTGGATATAACCAAGAAAGGCCCTTGTTCTGGGGTGATAAAAGTATAAATTGGAAAGAATTCTATGCTCATTTCCAGCAACTTATGCTAAATGTCACTGTGGATGGTGACTACTTCTAGATGACCTAGGGCAGAAAAACACGTTGTTCCCACCTTAACTCCAGGCAAACAAGTCACAAACAAAGTTGTTAAGGCTAGAAAAATAGTCCCAACAATTCAGACATCATTTTGTAATGCTTACTTGGTTAATGGAGAACTATGGTATCCTCCTAGGAAACCAGCTTCTGGTGCCTTAGATTTAGACCCCCTTTATCTCCCACTGGCAGAATACACCTTGGTTGGCATCAAGTATATTATAATGAAAAATGTACATGGAAGGCTCATCTCCCCTTTTTAGAATATTTAAAATATGTAAAACGCTGGTGTTTGCTTAGTTGCTCTGAACAGCTTTCTTGGGCAGGACAGGCTAATGCTTACTGGGCAAAAGCAGGAGGTGTAATCTAGCAAGAGCTATTGTTCCTATTAAAGTAATTATTAACCACGTAGTGTAAGCTTATATGTTGTTCATAGAAATGACTTCAGTGCACGATGTTACCAGTAATAGAGAAAGTAGAACTAGTTAAAGATTATATAGAAGAATACTTAAAAATATTATGAAGAGTTGATAATATTTAATCTGCTAACATGTTTTGCCTGTTGTCTTGTAATTTGTGTCAGTTTCCTTTTGTGTGGCCTCAAGATATTGTACTCATGCCAGAAGCTAACATATAAAAATGGTGTGTGGAAAAAATAAAGCTAGAACACAACTTAGCCTCAGATCACTGAGTCTGTGTTGCCTTGTTCTCCACCTCGCTGACGCCATCCCAATCACCAGAGAGCACCACAACCCTTTGTGCTGGGGCTGGACCCCGGCAGACAAAGGAGGCAAAAACATGCAGTGGAGAAAAGACAGCCTCTTCAACAAATGGTGCTGGGAAAATTGGAAATCCATATGCAGCAAAATGAAAATAAATCCATATCTCTCACCCTATACAAAACTCAACCCAAAGTGGATCAAGGACGTAGAAATAAGACCAGAGGCTCTGCACCTAATAGAAGAGAAAATAGGTCCAAACCTTCTTCATGTTGGCCTAGGACCAGATTTCCTTAACATGAATCCCAAAGTGCAAGAAATAAAATCTGGAATCAATGATTGCGATAGGGTCAAACTAAAAAGCTTTTTTTCAGCAAAGGAAACAATCAGCAATGTCGAGAGAGAGCCTTCAGAGTGAGAGAAAATCTTTGCCACACACACTTCAGATAGAGCATTAATCTCCAGAATCTACGAAATACTCAAAAATCTTTACACCAAGAACACTAATAACCCAATCAATAAATGGGCCAAGGAAATGAACAGACACTTTACAGAGGAAGATCTACAAGCAATGAACAGATTTATGAAAAAATGTTCAACATCACTCATTGTAAGAGAAATGCAAATCAAAACCACCTTAAGATTTCATCTTACCCCAATTAGAATGTCATTTATTAAGAATACAGGCAACAACAGGTGTTGGCGAGGATGTGGGGAAAAGGGTACACTCATTCATTACTGGTGGGAGTGTAAGTTGGTGCAGCCACTCTGGAAAGCAGTGTGGAGATTCCTTAGAAAACTTGGAAGGATACACCATTTGACCCTGCTTTCCCACTCCTTGGCCTATACCCAAAGAACTTAAAATCAGATGGCTACAGTGATGCAGCCACATCAATGTTCATATCTGCTCAATTCACAATAGTTACATTATGGAATCAACCTAGATGCCCTTCAGTAGATGAATGGATAAAGAAACGGTGGTATATATACACAATGGAATATTACTCAGTCCTAAAGAAGAATAAAATTATGGCATTTGTAGGTAAATGGATGATGTTGGACACTGTTATCCTAAGTGAGATCAGCCAATCCCAAAAATCCAAAGGCCGATTGGTCTCACTGATAAATGAATGATGATGCATAATGCGGGGGGGGAAGGGGGCCCAGAAGGGAGTAAGGGTAAAATACCATGGAGGGAAGGGGGGGTCAGGGTGGGGGGTAAAAATAATAACAGAATTTGTGACAGGTACCATTGCCCTGTGTACATGCATGAACGCACAGATGGTGTGACTCTACTTTGTGTGCAACCAGTGAAACAATAGCTGTACTCCATTTGTGTTCAATGAATCAATATGTAAATTAAAAAAGTATGCTGGCAAGTGTATTGAATCAGAAAGTTGTACAAGACAAGAATGCTCTCACCAGGGTCTGAAATTGATTCCTTTTCAACTTCGCATTTTGAAGTTCAGGTTTAGCACATATTGGGACTTCTTTTTGCCTTTCAGCAAAAAATAACATTCAAAGTATGAACTGCAGAAAGGTTTGTGAAGGACAATCTCTCTGGGTTGCACTCTCTACAAAGGAAGTGGATTTCTACCCCTCAACATTCTCCATCCAAATATCTCCAACCAAATATCCCAATATCTATTTGAAAACAGAGACATGTAGGCAAACCCAGCTGCACGTGGTCCTCAATTCACTCAGTTTTTTTGTCCTTTGTATAGTTGTGGACATTTATTTATTTATTTATTTATTTTAATTTTTTATTTACTTATTGATTCATTGTAGACAACATTTATTAAAGACGAGTAAGAATTGGTGGTGAGTATGTGGATTAACTTCTTCAGATATCATTCAGGAACCACAGGGTTTATGTAAGGTCTGTTTTCCTTGGGTCATTCAAGGCCCAGATTTATCCTGTCCTCATTAGGCTCTTTTTTCATCCCTGACTTTCATGCTCTTGGCAGATGATTGTGCCAGGGTCTGTGACACTGACCTGTAGTCTGCATCTACCAGCTGCTGGTTATGGACACGTGCCAGAGGACCTTATCTCTGACAGTCAATAAGCAGTTCAATACAATTACACTTTGAGTGAAGACACAACTGTAAGATGTTTCTGCATCAAAGGGTGAGTGAAAGACCCCCTGGAAAATCATATCAAGACATTTCTGTGTGCTGTACTCAGAAGGCAACAGTTGAATTGGAGGGAACTGGCATATTGAGTGAGCATATTATGTCTCTCCTTGATTAGCAGAAAATTGCAAGCCTCCTTTCTAAATTATTAGGGTTTCAGTCCCTCCTCTTGATATTTGGGAGCTCAGCTTCTCCTCATTTCTAATTACAAGTCCTTCTTCCAGGGTGTAGCCTGTTTGGATATTCATTGAAATGTTTCATATCATACCAGTGATGGTGTGAAGATTTTCAGTTCAAACTTTACCTAAAACACTTTGCTGATCCACAAACTCCTCTGCTTGAAATATCATTGGTTGTCATTGCAAGTGACTTCTAAGGCTCTAGGAAAGTGTCCCAAACCAGCAAGTATTAGAACTGTGCAGACCAGATCATGGTCTTCATAGGATCATACCACTGGAACCTGTGCTATTCTTGTAGACCCATGGGTTTTCGGTCATGCCCTCCTCCCTCCATGATCCACTACACCATGTGGGGAAATGCTGCCTGGAGTGAGGCCCCATTTTCAGGTAATCATGATGTCTTCTGCAGCCAAGTGTGCACATCACCCCCTCACTGAAATGGAAGGTATCACAGTCTGACTTGCTCGAGTAGAGTCCCATATCTTGGATAGAGTCAGATGTCTCAACACCACAGGGGTCTTGCCCAAAGCAAATGCTGACTTCTCTTTCTTGTCTGGAGAAGTTAGGATCATATTTATGGCAAAAATGACCCCTGAGACATGCCTGCTTCCTCTTCCCTCCTTCCAGAACAACTGGGCCAGTCTTTCTCTTGCAGGTTCCTCCCCAGCAGCCAGTACCTGAAAATGTTCCAGTTGCTATGCAACCGTAATGTCACAGTGCTCTCATATGGCATTTCTTTTTCTGCATTCAGTATGTGCTGTGAAGCTAGGATGACAGCCAGTCCATTCATGGAAACCCATGATGTCCAAGGCCCATCAACAAGCCCTGGTGGAACAAAAAACATGCAATTTAATACAAGAGCCAGAGAACTCCAAGTCCTTCCAAAACAAATTCCCACATGCCAGCCTCTTCCACTACACATACTGTAGCTCTCCTATCTTTTGCTCCAATGTCCCAGCAGCAGTGGTAACTGAGTTAGCCATTTCTTGGTTGGGATCAAAAATAGTATAGCAGCATTTCATGCAGAAATGAAGGACTGCCAGTTCAATAGACAAGACTTTCTCCAGATAATCTCAATGCAAAGAAAGTTGAGAGGATTTCCTACAAACTTATTTACTGAACCCTTGATAACTGAATGGTGATCATTTCTCTCTGAGCAAGTATTATTCTTGGGTTCATAGATCCTGTATCCATCACCCCTTTCCATTCATTATACACATTTACAGAATGTGCCTCGTGAAGTTGCTTAAACATTCCATGATTCAGTGAAACAGATTATGCCCAGGAAATCCAAATTTTTCAAGCACCTACATACCTGAGGTGAATGGTATGATAGAGATCCTCCACTGGGATATGCATTTGGCCCAACTGCTCTGAGTATCTTCAAGGAAAGCTCAGGAGCAATAAAAACAATGAGACAGGTGTGAGCACTATCGAATTGTTAGGACTTGTTGTTCATATGTGAAAGATTCCCACAATTTCTCTTGGTCCTGAAATCACAGCATATACTATTTCCTACAAATGTCTTCTTCTACTTCCAAACACCCCCATGCTTCCCTCAGATAATTCACTGCTCATTGAGTAGTCACAATACTCGTGTTCCTTAAAGGGACAGGGATCAATCTTTCTCTCCTCATTACTCCCTAGAGATTGGGATT
>JAJEJO010048311.1:0-11947 GCA_020662805.1 Glaucomys volans | reverse complement strand
GGCACCTCCAGGAGAGGGGTGTGTACGCAGGGTCAGGCAGGGGAAGGGAGAAGATCATCAGTCACTTTTGCATCGAACAGGTTGCTGCAGAGAAAGATTGGGTTGAAACAGATGACCACAATGAGGCTTGAGGATTATCTGTGACTTTCAAAGACCATTGTTCCTCCATTATTATGAAAACTCAGCAGTGGGCTGCAAGCTCACTCTTACTTAATCACACACATGGAGAAAGTGAATTCGGTAAGCATTTCTGAATACTCCAGAACTCAGCTCTGAAACTAAGGGTAATGCACAGAAATGTTATTGTCTTTAAAAAGAAAAATCAATTCAGGTCAGATGCAATTAGAGAAAGTCCAAATCCAGCTGTTTTCAGAATTTATTCAATATTAGTAACATTGTGGTTTTGCAATAACAATAAACAATGTGCTTTCAGAGGTGTTTTTCCACTTAATTCACTAGCTTCTAAATGTTTGCTATTTTATCCATATGTTTCTGGTCTGTGTACATTGAATACTTTTTAAATAGCATTCTGCAAGAGCTATTTGATGTTCAAGAAGACTCTGGCTATTGTTAGAAAGCAGTGATTTATTAGAGTGAAATTTTGCAAATTTGAAAAGATTGCTTCTGAGGTTTTCTTTCCCCTCCTTTGCCTTAATGTCTTTTAGAGAGAAAAATGTGTCCCTCCATCTGATACTATAAAGAGTCTTCATGCTGAAAATAGAAAAACAAAGCAGGAGATAGGGTTGGGAGGTGAGGCTCTGCTGTCTTCATGAACTGCTACTGTTCAAAGTCAACCCATGAAAGCGTGACTTCAGCAATGAGAGATGTTTAAATAGTGATAATGGATTGCAAATACAGGGACTCTTATCTTTGGAATTTTAAAGTAGAAACCAGGAAGCAGTGCGGATTTAGTTTAAGGTTTACCCCCAAAGCTGAACTTTTATCTTTTATAGGTCAGTCTGTGGTTATGTGCCTGAAGAATACATAATGCAGATTTAGAGGTCTGGCTAATCTCATAAGAAAATAAAAGTATAGCAATTTATTTATTTTTTTAAAAAAAGCAATAATTTGAGGCAAGATTTGTTTTGTTTTGTTTTGATTTACCCATCAGCACAATGTCAGAAGAACAGGGGGAAGATCTGAAAATATAGTATGAATGTGTCACAGGCGTCAGACTGGTACCTTTTTGATTCCTTCAATTCACTCATCTAGTCAGCTGTTATTCAACTCTCTGTAGCAGCTCCTCCAATTTGGAAAGATTAAGTATGATCACCTATAAAGCTCATTTTTATTATTTTTCATGCAACTCTCCTCTGATGAATCCAAAAGCAATGGATAAATGGAAAGCTGAATGACTCCAGAATTGGCAAGAGATATTCTGATCCCAAAGCAAAATTCATTCATTTAAAATACTTATATCAAAGTTGAAAGACTTTTGCACAGATTATACATAGTTTCCCTAATGCTATAAGAAATAAAAAGATGCTTGGCATTTAGAAAAAGTAATAAAATAAAATAAAATAAAATAAAATAAAATAAAATAAAATAGCTCGAGGCTTTCATCCTGTCACTAAACCAGGGGTCAATTCTATCTTGGATTGATATAATGTTCGTACCTCTCTATTAAAAAAAAAAAAAAAAAAAAAAAGGGAAGGACAGTAAAGGAAAAGCCCTTCACACAGAGTTCCTACCCCTTTTCACAGCCAGGCATTGGTGGCATAGACTGTCTGCTCACCCTGGATTCCCAGCTTCAGCTTCCCATCAGGTGCTGACTCTGCCCGCTGGTTCTGGACAGCCCTGCAAGTCCCTCTGTCCCTGTCCCTGGGCTTAGCAATTCTGCCCTGGTGTGCTCAGGCCTTCCCTGTTCATTCTCTGCTGAGGCCATGTCCACTGGGACAGTAGTCTGGATGCTCTGGGTTCTCCTCCTTGAAATGCTTTCTCTCCTTCCTAAGTCTCTGGTTCTCTTAGTCCTCTCCTTTCACCCTTTCTACGCACCATCCAGGGTTGATGAGATTATGAGATTTTTTTCCAATCTCCTACAATGACTACAGTCATTTTTCATACCAGAAATGCTTTCCTTGGAAGATTTTTCTAAAGATTCTAACCCTTAGAATTCCTCTTATTTCCTTCTAAACTTTAGAACACCCATTAAATTGCATTCTTTTCTATTTAACTAGACTGTGGGCCTAGTGAAAATTAGGAACTTATTTATTATATTTATTTTGGGGTCTTATGCATTTTGCATAGTACCTAGCAAATATTACCTGCAAGTCCTAAACGTGTGTGCTGAAAAAATTCATGCACTATCCATCCATCCATCTATCCATCCATCTATCCAAGGTTTACTGACCCAGATGTTCTGCTAGGTAATGAAGAGGTTATGACAGATCCAGGGGGGGAATAATTAGGGCCAAGTGAGCCTCTTGATGCCCTTCAAATCACACTCAACTGGCAGCTGCCTACACACTTGTGCAGGCCAGCCCTGGACAGGGGTTAGAAGGGTGGCGCAAGAGTAAGGACAGAGCTCACAAATCAGAAGCTCCTGACACTTGCAACAACTTTGAGAGCATTTAAAATGGTTACCTTCAACTTCAAGGCTCTAATACTTACCCTGCTAAGAAGGCATTTGACACTCTAACCCTACAACTTCCTCCCCCACTACTGACCCACAATGATTGGCAGCTCTTAGCATTGATCTTCTAGGAAATGGGGAGAAAGTCCCTAGGTCAGGGTCCTAAGGCTCTAGAATTCCCTCCTTCCCCACTGCTGCTTCCTTTTACAGAGGGCAACATGCCAAAGGACTCCCTTTGACTCCACAAGTGACATGCAAATTCCAAGCCTTCCGTGTTTTCTGTACCTCTATTTCCCTCATTTCTGCAAACAAAACACATCATTTTCATAGCTGAGTGTCTTGTTTAAAAAGCAAGGTGCTTATTTAAACATTAGAAAAATGAGACAGTTTTAAAGAAACAGTGAACTCAAGTTGATTCCTGCTGTGTTGATTATACACAATAGTAGCTTCTGGATTATGCCTAAAAACCCAGAATATGTCACTTGACACAGTGAACAAACAGAAAATATGGTAGTTTCTCCTGTTAGCACAAATATACAGTCAGCAAAAAATTTAGCTATTATATATTAATTGAAATGAAAGTTTAGTTTTTTTAAAATGAGACTTTGATGATTTGGACTGTTTCTCAAAAACTTTACCCAGTTGTCACTTATCTCATATAGTATTATTAATCTTTTCAGCTTGTAAAATATCATGTAGTTGTTTGTGCCAATTAATTTCCATTTTAATTTTTTGAAAGCCTCTGTAGCAACTCTTATTTTAGGCATATGAATAAAACAAACTGTTTCCATCTACCTGAACAAAATCACAGAATATTAAGTTGTTAAACAAGGGGTTAGGAAGTCAAAATTCTAAAACTTTGATTGATTTATTTGACAAAGATTTAAAGGTCTGTTTTATAAAATGAAAAATATAAAAAAAAATTTAACACAATTCTTCTGCTTTTGCTTTTGCCCAGGAAGATCATGTCTAAACATTCAAATGTTATAAAAGAAAGGATACTAAATTTGTAGACTTCAATCTCTTAAAGCAATGGTTTAAAAACAACATTTTGAGCTCTGTTAACTCCAAATTATTTCAGGTGCCATTGTACAATATACGTACATATACGTACATGTACATATACGTACAATATACCACCTAAAAATCAATGGAATATGTCACATTAATATTATTGTTTAATACACATTTGTTCTTAATTCAAAATATATATCTTTAGTTCCCTGCTATGTAGTAGATACCTTATCTCACCTGTGTCATCCAATTAAATTGACAGACACTTTCCAAAATATGTACTAAACAATTCAGAGGAAAATAGACACAAATAATAGTAACAAAAGATTATGTAGAAAATTTGAACACAAATATGAAGATGGAAAAAAAAAACTCTATAGTTACTAAGATTGAGACTTATCCTAAAACTAGTTTTCCTGTATTTGCATAATGGGAAGCACCATCAGAGAGGACTGAGTGCTTTCTGATTCAGGTGACATGGGGGTTTCTGAATTTTGATAGTACTGATGCTTGGACTGAGTAATTCTTTGGTGGTGGATCCTTTGCACTGTAGGATGCTTAGTACCATCCTTGATATCCACTCACTAGATGCCAGTTGCATCCCCTGTATTGTGACAATCAAGAATGTCTCCAGCATCTGCTAAATCTCTCCTGGAAGGCAAAATAGCCCAAAGGTAAGAACCACTGCCATAGAAGACAGATGTTAAGGAAAAGCAGATGAAAGTTTTCCCAGATGCCCCAGAAAAACATCATGGATGAAAGTTAATTAAATTGCATGGCCATACGTAAATGATTCATTGCCAAGAAGATTGCAAATACTTTCATTAGGGCTAATTGGGTCAAATCTCTGGCAATAGAGAATGGATCAGCTTCCTTTGAATCCTATGGGCTACATAGGGAAGGATGGATTCCTAGACAAAATCAAGGCTCTATTAGGAAGAAAGATAGGACACTGGACTCAGGTTGGGAAACCAACAATATTCACAAAACTGTTCCTTGGAACAAACAAGATTGATTCTGATAAAATAATAAGCTACCATGCAGGTAAAATACTGAGAAATGTGGTTGGCTTATTCATTTAAGTCTTCGTTGTGTGTATTCCATATGCCTGGCTACTAAGTCCTAAACACAAGGAAGTACCCAAGATGCATATATTCCCTGTTTTCATGAAAGCTATGGAAGTCACACTTTGAAAGGTGTCACTACCAAAAGTGTGTAGTGCTGGGTGCCATGAGAACTTAATGTCATCCTGCCTGAGGATCAAGGAAGGTAGCTGCATTAGTCACCTTTCCGTTACTGTAACAAATACCTGAGATAATCAACTTATAAAGAGAAAATCACAGTTTTAGAGATGTCAGTCTGTGTTTGGATGACTGTGCACAGTCAAATCTCTCACCTCCCAACTGTGAAAGCAAAAAGGGAGAGAAAGAGAAGGGGCTGGGGCCCAATTCTCCAATGACCCATGACTCCCACTAGGCCTCACCTACCAGAGGTGCCACCACCTCCCATTAACACTGACCTGAGGAAAGTCAGTGTTTAAGAGTCTTTAAGATATGGGCCTAATACTTGACTTAAAGAGTCAAGTCTTTAAGATATGGGCCTTAGATGGAAAAATGAGTGGCTGTTTCAGTCAGCTTTTGTGCTGCTGTGAGTGAAAGACCTGACCAGAACAGCTATAGAGGAGGAAAAGTTTATTTAAGGGCTTATGGTTTCAGAAGTCTTAGTTCATAGAAGGCAGGCTCTATTCCTGGGGGCTCAAAGTGAGGCAGAACACCATGGTGGAAGAGTGTGGCAGATGGAAGCAGCTCACATGATGATCAGAAAGACTAACTCCACATTCCAGATACAAAATATATACCCCATAGCCATGCCCCAATGAACTACTTCTCCAGCCACACCCTACCTACTTCTAGTCACCACTCAGTTATCCCATCAGGGACTGATTCAGGGATTAGATTAAGGCTATAACACAATCATTTCTCCACCAAACCTTCTTGCATTTTCTCACACTTGAGCTTTGGGGGACACCACATTTCAACCATAACAATGTCTCATAGTAAGTTTTTCATAAATATTTGTTGAATGGATGCTAATGTATTAAGCTTCTACTATGTGCCAGGCATAATTATTCAAATTTTTAAGAATAAAGCAGTGAACAAATAAGAGGGAAGAAATAGGTAACAATTAAATAAACAGATGTGGCCAATATGTAAAATGAGCCTGGATTGTGAAAGAACTAAGAATGCAAGTTTGTTTTTTTCTTCTGTTATTTTTATTCAGTTGAAGAAGGGAGGTTCACCCAACCCAAAAGAATGGAACTATTCCATTTACTTTAAGGTTATTCAGGCTGTGATGATTTCAAGTTGCAAATACAGTCTTAAACCAAACACGGAATGACGAGTCCTTGGTAATTATTAAAACTCTAAGCTTGACTTAGAGTTAAATCTTCTTCCTTGTCCCTTGGGAAGCTTTAGGCTGCAAGGCAGGGACCTGCTTCTCTGTTCCCATTCTCCAGGCCTTCCTAGCTAGTTTGTTCCTGAAAGCTAATAAAGCCAAGCAGTAGGGTCTAGGGAACAAGGTTGGGACTATAGTAAAGTAAATGAGGTATGCACCTTAGGAATAAAGCTTAACCAAAAACTCAGCAACCAAGATTAATAACATTCAGTGAAATAGTATCAATTAATTATAAATTTTATACTAAAACTAATGAATGTCAATGTAAATAAGAAAACATGTAAATACATTTTTAAAATAAAAATAATTCTTAAAAATCCATGAGGAACAAAATATTAAAATTGTAAATATGAACAGGATTTGTGACACTACCTTGGTGAACCACGCTGGATCCTGAGGCAAAAGTAAAATAATAGGAAATAGTGAGGCAAAGTAATAAGATTTGTATAACATGAGTGAATTTTAGAGATATTCCATAGATGCAGAATGGACGCGGTTGGACTAGATGTGGTGAGATGTACAGTCACACCAATCATTGACAAAGTGAACACAGAAAGACAAGCAGGTTTGATGGTGAAAGTAAATTCAGGAAAAAATGATGGCTTAATTGCAATTGCAGTACTGGAAAACCTTCATAAGATCATGATGTTCCAAGTGCATGCTACACAGGTAGAGGGTAACAATGGATGCTTTCTTTCTCTGCATTAATTGCTCTGCCAGGACCCTCTTATATAGCCCAAAGGGAGAACATTCAATAGAGGCAACTTGGGAGAATCTGGATGGCAGGAAGTTGAGTGGGCTGAAAATAAGAAAATCCAAGTACGTAGCTTCTGATCTGATTCAGGAGGCATTAGAATGTAGACCAGCTAAAGGAAGGCATGAACCTCCCGCCTTACAATTACTATACTTCCTTTTCACATTGTTTCATTCAGTGGACATTTTGATGAAAATCACACTGCAGCCAAATAGAGGTTATCAGTTTGGGCGCAGGCAAAGAGGTATTTGTGTAGTAGATTAAGGGCAGATAAATATCAACTGGCTAGACACTGGAATTGACATCCTTTTTTTTTTTTTTTTTTTTTTAAACATTTCAGGAGCCTAGCATTTTGCTAAGTTTCTTCTATGAGTAGTGAGATGACCATGGCTATAATACAATTTGTTATAAAAACTTGGAAAGAGGATCCCTCTCATATAGCTACAGAACAATATCAACACTCTAACATCAAAATACCTGATTATGAACAATGTTATCTGGGGGCACACAATCCAAGATGAATTAGTTGCAATATATCTACTGGTCAATTGCTAAATGAATTTAACTTAACGTGTAGGTGTGGGATACAAGATAACAAATTACATTTGTGGAAATAGTGTAAAGAGTCTTGGTCTTAGAATAATCAATTTTAAGGCTTTCTTAACTTAAGAATAGAAGCTCTGACCCATTGACATAAGTTCTAGCAAGTTCAGAACAATTCATATGTGAATTAGGTTGGTATCAAGGTGTATGGGATGCAGGAGAGAGGAACTTTTTATGTGATCAACACTTTAAAACATTATACTTTAGCAATAATATTAGTCATAATTTCCTTAAATTCTTGTAATAATTGAGAAGTTGTGACAAAAAAACTTAATTCTCTGCTCTGTATCTCTAGGATAGAAATTTTTGAGATAGTTAAAACAAATAAAGCCTTTAAAATATTTTAACTGCTCTTACTAGAATTCTGTGATGAACCATAAATATTAATTAACCATGTGCATGAATTAATGAACCACAAAAATGAATTCTCTGACAAATTTCTACTTTGGAATATTTACTGTTTTGCTTGGATTTCTCCAATCTACATGAAAGGCAATTTTCCCAGAGGACCATTAGTCTCCTAACAATTTTCTTTGTTAATCTGTGTCATTGTGTTCTAGAGTATTTTCTATTTAAATACTTTCAACTTATGAATAATAAATGTGATAAATCAATCAGAATCAGTTCTGAGAAATTTGTTTTCAAAAACACAAATGTACATGCTGGGTGAGAGGCAGCTTTAAGAATGGAAATATTCAACTGATAAATTCGAATGTCTCAGATGAAGGGTTTATTATTCTAAGGTGTTGGTAAACCTTGACCTTGAAAAATCTAATACCACTATGAAAAAAAATAGAAAACCATTGCCTTTGGGGAAACATTTATTTCAAGCATCAATGCTCTCCTCAAAGAGAAAATGTGCTAGAAATCATTTTTATATATAAGAAAGTGAAAACCTAAATCCACACTGTCTTAGACATTCTAGCCAGTGAAGATGTGTAACAGAAATCAGAAGTAGAGCACCTGAACAGGTGGAGACAAATTATGATCTGTGGACTCTTCACCTGTTCATTCATTCAGTATCTCCGTTGCTTGCTTCAGACACTGTTGTTGAGAAACCACACAAGATCAAAGTCCTTCTCGTCTTTAAGTCACTCTATTCTGTGGTTCATTATCTATTGTCCACTAAGTGTCATACTGGTCTATATGGTACTTCAGGATGAATAATGATAACAGAGACCGAACTGTCTGGTCATCCCTGATAATAACCCTCTTTTTCCACAATTCCAACTAGAACACTAGCTATCACATGTAAATTCCAAGGAGAAAGACAGAGGAAGAAGAGAAGAAAAAACAAAAGGCACAAATATGCAGTTTCCAAAGGGAATTTCTTTGAAGCTGATAATCTTTCTTTTAACATTTCATTCATCAGAACTTCATGAGCCATGTGAACTTCCCTAACTGAAAAAAGGAAACTAGAAAATGTTATTTTTAAAAAATTGGGTTTTTTCTAGAGTTGAAATTCCAAGAAAGCATGTGTTGGGGTAGGAAACTAGCAGCCTCAAACAAACCAGATAACTTTATGAGACTGAATTAACATCATCCTCTGAGATCTGACATAGTACTTCCATCTTCCAAGGGGACATCTGGGTACTAATTTTACATGAAGTGGACATCATTACAAATATGAACTTAAATCTTTTAAGGATTTGAACATCCCATTAAAGCATCTATGAATAACTACTGGATATGAGAGGAGGCATAAAGATAAGGAAGAATATGATGGTCACCTTCCATGGGGCTGCCACTCTTCAAATTTCGTCAGACTGGTTCCAATATTACTATTACAATTTGTTTTGAAAACATTAGACTGATTATCATAGACTACAGGTCTAAAATATACTTCCTGATGAAACTTCGGAGTGGTTGCTGAACTAAGTGGTTGTCAAATCCAGTTTCACTGCCCTGATTAAGGAATGTGGGTTGCATCATGCAAAACCAGCATGATTTAAAGATATCTTGTATAAAAGGAGGAGTGCTAAAATTAGTTGCTTCCCAGTGATTCTGTTCACCATGATTATATGGTAAAGCATTCATGGACATGTCACACAGAAAGGGTTATGTCTAAGTGGAAGGGTTTTCTTATAAAACAAAACTTTTAAGCAAATTGAATTGTGACTGGAATGAAAGAACCCAGTAACTTCTAGCATTATCTAGGTTTGTATTTAGAGTCAACTTAGATTTCTTTTAGTGACATACTACCCTAAGTGAAAACCATTGATAATTTTATAAAATGAACATGAAACCTTTCAAAGACCATGCTCAAGTTTCCCATCGTAGAGTTTTGTGTGTCAGAGCAAGTGTGTGAGTTTATTAAGGTATTCCCCATTGCCAGAAAAGGCTTACTTTGCCCATTAAAACCCTACTCAAATGCATATCAAGTATCTCTTGTGTCCTGTTACATGATGTAATTTAAGTCTGAAAATGTCCATGCTTTGCTTTAACCAGAAAGTTAAAATCTTTTTCAATGGAAGCAACAGAGTATGTCACTGATAAGGCAAAGCAGATCCAGGAAAGGGTCACAGCTCAGCCTTTTCCAGACAGACAATGAAAAGATACTTGTCTGTTCCCCTGTTATAGGGCTTCAACAACCCAGTTTATTTTAGCACAGCAAATCCTTCCATGCTTTGAAGCCAAGGCTTCCCTTATACAGCCTTAGGCAGCCCTGCTGGGCTCCCCCTTTCAGCATAATTATGATGGAACTATTGAAAAAGCATTTGCAACTCTGGACTAGCCACTGGGGAAGACAAATCATTGCTATTTCTAAATAACTGACAATTTAGAAGGAAAAGGACTATCCCTAAGAAACATAGGAATTCTGACTCCAGATCCCTGACTAATGTCACAAGGGAAACACAAAGATAAATGAGAGAGAGAGCACATTGATCTGAAAAAAATAAGAAAACCCTGAAGGTGAAAGGAGGGCTTAGAAAGGAGGGTTGTGAGATGGGGAAATGAAGACTGTGTTTAAGATGCAGTGCATCAGTGTGGCTGTGAGAATAGGAGCAAAGTGAAGAAAGGTGGTCACCATATTGTAAAGGGCAGTGATAATGAAGCTGTGTCTGAGCTGTATTTCTGAGAGCATGATTTGATATCAGTATCTCAGATGGAATGGAGGGCAGGGATTTCGAAGCTAAGACCATTGTTACCACATGCCACAGTCCAAGAATGTCCTAGCTATTTATGTAGAACTGAAAGACAAGAGGGGAAAGGGTAGTATGGTTCCTAACTCATGATGAGTCATTTGTGACTTTTCAACTTTACAATGGTACAAAAGAGGAAGCCAATACAAATATTGAATTTTATTCTTCTTCTGGGCTAGCAATACTTGCAATGATACTCTTACAGTGCTGGGCAATGAAGTGAGTTCCCATCAGTCATGGGGGTAAATAACTGATGCTCTACAGTGTACTGTATTGCCAGTGCTTTTTGGATACAGGTATTCAATCCATGACATGAGATACTCCACACCTTATTATAAAATGGTCTTTGCGTTAGATGATTGGGCCCCGCTTTGAGCTGTGTAAATGTTCTGAGCACAATCAACATAGACTAAGCTTGGCTACAATGTTCAGTAGGTTAAACCTATGAAATGCCTTTTCAGCTTATGAGATTTTCGATTTCCAATGGGTCTCTCAGGACTAATCTGCACCTTAGGTCGAAGAGCATCCATGTTCTCACTTGCCAAATCCCTCGTCATTGAAATCAGATGACTTCCAGCTTCAGTTTTCTAACTGAAGTCTCCTTCAATCAAAAATCTCCCCAGATCAGTTTTTCCCATCCCTGTTATTTTCACTTCTGGGAAGAGAATTTCACATCTGTCTACACTTAAATGTTACCTTTTCTTCAAATAGACTGTGAACATCGCAGGAGCAGCTACAGGGGCTGCTGGCAGCAAGACTTTCATTAAAGAAAGCTACAGATTCATCTGTGGGAATCAAATCTGGCCAGGAAATATCTGAAGAGTGCATTAGTTTCTCTCTTCAGCATGAAGCAAGAAGTGAGGACATGGGTTGGAAGTGTTCTGTGACTGTGAATTTGATCAGTTCATGTCCATCTTGAGCTCTTTAAACAGGAGCTGAACACCATTAGGGTTTTAAATCATGTAATTCTACAGTGTGAAATGAGGGCCATCAACAAGGTTATACTTATAGACTTTCAAAAATGATAAATATATTAAGCAAGGCAGATAGAACGGTTCTGTCTCTGCAAATTGGCATTTCGATGTTCACCTTCTGGTAGCATGTCTACAGATTGTTCACTGGACAGTAAAATTTCACAGCCTCTTCAAGAGACAGAAACACTCTGACATGCTTTATCTCCATGTGTGAGATGTATGAACCAGGTATTTGTTTTTGATGTTAGAAGGGTGATTTGAGGTTTCTTTTGCTAAATTCAGAGAACATAAGACAAAATATGCAACAAATATAATTGAATCAAATCAAATGGAAACTGATTTACATTATCTTTTTCAGATAACCCCCTTTTTCAATTCTATCACTTTTCATGATAATTTTATTTAGCTGAGTCTAATTTTTTTCAGCCAAAGC
>JAJEJO010048310.1:37432-51130 GCA_020662805.1 Glaucomys volans | reverse complement strand
TTAGAAATTTGACAGTTGAATACACTTTGAAGGATGTGAATAAACAGCGATGTGTTGTACGCTGCTCTTCTACACATGATGTTGTTCATCAGCATTGCCTGGAATGCCATCATCCCTCCATCAGACACACTGCTGGCTATTCCAGCTGTAATTTCACGGTTACACTGAGACCTAGTCCTTGTGAGGCAGAGGACAGCACCTGTCACATGGGTGCAAGGTGTCATGATGGACCCAGGATGTGCACACAAGCTGTCCATCACCTGTCCCTCCTTGGTGTTGGGAGCCCCCCAGCTGCTCTTCTCCTGTCACTGTGAAGCACAGCCTGGCTGTGACCACAGGGGCACTGTGAGCTGCAGAGCAAGAGGACAAGGCCCTCTCTGCACTTTATCCTCACCACCAACCCCAACATCACCCTCCCTGCACCTTCCCATCTCCAGTGGCCACTCAATGGTCCCTTGTCTACCGAGGAGCCCGAAACAGTAGCTCCCCACATGAGTGCTGGTGTGGTGATGGTCTATCTCTGCCTGACTATGTCAGCTAGTTCCATGAGCTCCAGGTCCATGCCCAGGTCCAGGAGGGATAGGATGCCATTTTTTTAGGTTAAATTACATTCCTCCTTTTTGGACAGCATATTTTACACATCTCCATTAATGGACATCAAGGTGATCATGAAAAGAGCTTCAAGACTCCTGGGACCTGAGTTAAGGAAAGGCCCCTTTGAGTCCACATCCCACCTGCTGTGCACACTGGGCTGAGTTCCTATTCCCAAGCCTCAGGCTGTCCTACCCCATGTGTCTGCAACCCTCAGGCCAGGCTACACAGGTTGGGCCCTCCTACCTCCTGCTCCACAAGGTGTCTCAGCAGCTGATAGACCTGCAGTCCTAGAGCGATGAGTGGAAATGCACCCCAGGTAATCCACTAGCCATTGCCGTAAGGGACACTGTAGGTGCCACATCTGGACAAAACTCTGACTGAACCCCCAGCACTACCCAGGGCAACCTCTCAAATCCAACTGGAGAAGGACCCACCTCCTTACTCAGGCACTCTTTGTCCCTGAAGATTTAACCCCATGGGTGCTGCCAGCTTTCTTAATGGTGTGACTATTCCAGCACCCAGATCAAAGTTGGCACAGACCAGCCCTTTACCAGTCCTAGGGCTGCATCCACATCTTTACATGTTTACCACCTAAGACCACAGGACTAGTGATTGCTGAGTCCAGGCTGTGGTGCTCTGAGCAGCTCCTGAGCCTGATGGTTTACAGTGATGGATTGCAGCAGCTTCTGGAGACCAGGGATGCAAACATCAGGGTGCTGCTCCTGACCAGGGCCTTCCTGAGGCTGAAAGACCACCTGGCAGGAAGGTATCAGGCAAAGAGTGGCAGATGGGTCTGGAACCCCTGAATGGGGATTGGACCACAGTGTGGGCTCAGCATGCCAGGAAGACCCTCTACCAGCCCAGGGAGTCTCTGTTTTATAATGGCATGGATCCTCACTTAGGGCACATCCAGAATATATCCAGGTACCGTCAAAATTTCCAGTCATCTAAATTGATGATTAACTGGTCAAGTTTCAAAACTGGTGGAGATGATGTTCAAGCATGGCCTTCATGAAAGTCATCAAGATATAAAGTGAACCAACAGCTGTAGGTAAAAGGACACTTCTCTGCTGGGATGGAGAATGCCAGAGACATCAAACCTAAGAGACCTTAGTGTCCAGTAGTGGGGCTACACCTCCCACAGGGTCCTTTGTGGCAAGCCAGGGAGTCTCCACCATGAGCCATGCAGGATGCATAGGGCTGCCTCCACCAGGGGACCTTCCTTCTCCTATGATGGCCTCAGCTCACAGAGACCCACCACACAGCAGGTGGTCAAATGGTGCCACCTGGAAGCTCACCCACCAGTGACAGGGACTCACATGAATAATCTTCCTCAAGTCCAGGAGCCTTGAGAGGTGACTTGCCCTGTCCTGGCTGACCCTGTGTGCAGCACATGGCTTCTCCTGCACTAGTTCTGCCCCAGAACCACAGGACAAGGAGCCCAGTGTCTGACCGCACTTGAGATCCTGCCCAGGTAATCAGGGACCAAGGCATCTGGCTGACTTGAGGACCATCAGGAGTGATTCTGAAAACAGATGCCTTGGATCCACTTGCTCTTTCCCAGTCTGCAAAGAGGCAGAGACCCAGAGACGAGGAAAGGCATGTTTGGAGTGTCCACCAGTGGCCTGGGAGGACTGCTCAGTGTCCATCACTTTGTCCAGGAAGTGGAGAAACTCAATACAAGTGCACTGCAGGGAGGCCCCTGGCATCTGGGAGGCTGCAGCTGCTGCAGACAGTGGGGTGGTGAGAACTCTGCATGGGGCCACAGCACTCAGGTCTGCAAAGCAGTGGGGAGAGGGAGGACCAGCTGAGCCTCCACATTTGTAGTCCCAGCTGGAGGACCTTCCTCCTCTGCACCACCACAGACTGACACCTGAGAGGACGAGGATGAGGGACCCTGCCTCCACCCTGCACTCAATGCTGTCCTGGTGGGGACAATGTCAGAGTGTGCTCACCCTCCAATAGGCATCCATGTAAGTGTGGGAGGTGGGCAGTCGTTATGTATAAACACAGCTGCTTCAGGTCAGCCAAGGTGCAGAGGGAGAGGGAAGCCAGAGGCACACAGTGACCTGAGGGAGGTACATAATTCTGCTGGTGACCTCTCATCCACCAGGACCTTCATGGGCCTTAGATGAAAACTGGGTGCAGCAAACCCACACACCATTCTCCATGGAAGAAGGGCTCTACAGACACCACAAGTCTGTCCTGCCCTGTGCTGAGCTGGTTCATGGAGCAAAGGGATGTGTGCATGAGAAACACATGCCCAGACACTGGGCTAGTCCTGTCACTTACACCTTCCTGGTCAGTTTGAATGACATATTTAATATTCTGAGGTAATCATCATGAATAAAAGCTACCAACAATCTGCTACATGCTCAAGTTTTCTCTGAGCACAGACAACTCTGAGGGCTCCACACAGAGCTGCTATATAGCAGGAGGACATGCAAATAGGGCCTCCCTCTGCTCATGAATACCAGCCACCCTGACCCTGCAGCTCTGCACAGGAGCCCAGCCTGGACTCCCAGCTCATCCCACTCAGTGGTCAGCACTGAACACAGGCTGCTCACCATGGACTGTGTGCTCAGCTGGGTTTTCCTTGTGGCTGTTTTCAAAGGTGATTCATGGAGAACAGAGATCCTGAGTGTGTGAGTGGGCAGGAGTGAGAGAAAGAGTGGGTGAGTGAGAGTGTCCTGACCAGGCTGCCTCTGTGTTTGCAGGTGTGCAGTGTGACGTGCAGCTGGTGGAGTCGGGGGGAGGCCTGGTGCAGCCTGGGGGGTCCATGCGACTCTCCTGTGCAGCCTCTGGATTCACCTTCAGTAGCTACTGGATGAGCTGGATCCGCCAGGCTCCTGGGAAAGGACTGGAGTGGGTTGGAGAAATTTACCCAAATGGTGGTAGCACCTACTACCCAGACTCTGTGAAGGGCCGATTCACCATCTCCACAGACAACTCCAAGAACACACTGTACCTGCAAATGAGCAGCCTGAGAGCTGAGGACACTGCCATCTATTACTGTGCTAGACACACAGTGAGGAGACCTCAGTGTGAGCCCAGACACAAACCTCCCTGCAGGCATCCACGGCCAGCAGGGGACGCTCAGCACACAGGGAGCTCAGGGTCACCCAGGAGCAGGTGCAGAGGGAGGAGAGAACCTTTTACCTCAGTCCCTGAGGTTCATTCCCACCAGCACCTGCCCTGACAGAACCTTGTGTGCAGATTCTAGAGATCTCTCCTGTCTCAGACCCTCAGAAGCTTCTCCTTCTCTCGATCAGGCCTCTCTGAGTTTCCCTCCTCAGCACTAGGCACCCACAATATTTCCTGATGATGAAGATTGCTTTTGTTTTTTATTTGTTTTAATATTTCCCAAACTCTGTCTTTAATGTGAACTTCATAAATTTATCTTTCCAATACCGGGGATTGAACACAGGGTGCTCTACACCTGAGCCCCATCCCAGCCCTGATGTGTCTTATCGTGAGACAGTTTCTCCCCAGATTCCCAGGCTGGCCTTGAACTTTTATCCTCCTGCTTCAGCCTCCTGAGTACCTGGCTTATAGGGGAGCTCCACCATGCCCAGGTGGACTTTATGAACTCTGATGCCAAGTCTTACCCCCTCCATGCTCAGGTTTTCTCCTGTCCATTTCCCATGACCCCTTACCACTCCCAGTCCACTGTGTGTCTTCCAGTGGTCGATCAGTTCACAATACACACTTCATTCTGGAGCCCACAAAGTGCTACAGCCTTCCAACCCTGGAGCCTTTGTCAATTTTGGAGGAAGGTAAGGAGGGTCTGTCGTGGCATCCAGTTTTAGAAAACAGTGAGGCTGCCAATCCTCCAGCCATCACAGCATAACACCTCCAGCAAGGGATTATTGACAAAGGTGTCCATGAACTGAACTGAGAAAAGGTGACAGGAATCCCTACAGCTTACCCAAACTGACAGAAATGTGCATATTCACAGTGAGCTTTGGTATATGTGAGCTGTTGATCCCTGATGGTGAGGCTCTGTGACACCCACACCCCACACTCAGGGCTCCAATAATGTGGAGACACCCACTCCTCATGCAGCTGTGCTTGACCTGTGGACAGGGGTGACCTGAGCAAGGTCTGGGGAGAAAGGGCTCCCTGGGCAAAGACCCAGGAGAGAGAGTGGTCAGGTCTGCATAGAGTGTGGGTGTTGCAGGTTGGCTCAGCCAGTGGTCTCAGGACCCTGAAGGCACACTGTGATCAGGACCACTCTGATCCCCATCTTGCTGTGAGGAGACCCTAAGCCTGAGAAGCCCAGGACTCCTGGCTGCTGGGGAGACTCTGCTTGGAGCCTGCCTGGGTTTCCAGTCCTGTGGCTGGATTTCGGGGTCACAGAGAGGGACGTCCTGGGCTCTTTTCCTGCTCATGTCAGTTCCCATCTGTCCTGAGCATCCGGCTCTAGTCTGGGTGAGGATGAGCATTAGCAATGTTTGTATCCCAAATTGTCCTAAGCTACTCCTGGTTCAATCCAGAAAATTAAATCATTTGTGCACTTTTGAAATAGGTCTTCAGAGCTAAATCAGTGATTTTGCAGAATAAATATGTAAGTTTCCATTTAGAGTAATATGTTTTATAAAAATGCATTTTCCTTAGGTGTCTATCAATAATACATTCCAAGGTATCTTTATTCAAATATTTGATGGTGCAGTAAAATCGTGCAAGTTGTGTGGTTCATTTTGATATGTTCACAGATATCTTAGCAAAATTTTATAGCAAATGAGTGGCATCCTGCCTATAATTTCTGCCTGGAATTTTCCTGTTTGGTAACATTTCTTCCATTTATTTTCCATTTTTCTTCATAATAACTGCAAAAGGAAATGAGAGTAGAGTGAAGAATTTATTATCTGCGTGACAGATGTGATCCAACCATATGTATAATCAGAAAAATGTAAGACGATACTCTATTTATGTATGATCTATCAAAATGTATAAATGCTTTCTACTGTCCTACACAACTAATTAGAACAATGGAAAATAAATTAAAATTAAAACAATCAAAACAATAAAAATGATATAAAACCCAAGCAATCTTTAACTAGGTATTCTACCAAAAAGTAGAAACACAATTATTTTCCTTTGTTGTATGTGTCTGAGACTCTTAGAAATAACTGAATAATAATTTAACACTGTACAGTTTATTGCATTATAGTGACCAAAAATGGATATTGCATCTAAATAAAGACAGAATTTTCCCAACTCTTTACTTACTTAATGGTTTAGTTTCTACATCTTTTGCCTCAATGAAACTCAGGACTTGCACTGGGGGCCTTGCTCAGCTCCTTCCTGAGCCCTGGTGGATGCTGGGATCACTTTCCCTAATATGATGCCCCTCACTTGCAGAGAATCTGTATTTCATTTTTTAAATCTGTTTTTCAGTTTGCAACATTTGCATCCAGTTAAATAAATTAGATTTAGGGATTCGATAGTAGAATACCCTTTGAAGGACCTGAATAACTGACTTAGGTCAGCTAGGTCCATGTGTTCTAGGCTGGTGTCTCTCACAGGTGACAGTGTTGATCACCCACATTACTAAGAATGCCAGCATCTCTCTCCAGCAGACACACAGCTGGTGATGCCACCTCCATTTTCAGAGTTACAATGAATTCTAGTCCTTGTGAGGCAGAGGACAGCACCCGACACATTTGTGCAAGATGCCATGATGGACCCAGGCTGTGCACACCAGCTCTCCATCACCTGTCCTCCTTGGTGTTGGGAGTCCCCCAGCTGCTCTGCTCCAGTCACTGCGAAGCACAGCCTGGCTGTGGCCACAGGTGCACTGTGAGCTGCAGAGCACCAGGACAAGGCCCTCTCTGCATGTGGTCCTCACCACCCACCCCACCCTCACACTCCCTGCACATGTCCTTATTCACAAAGCAGTGGTTCTCTCTCTGTCCAGGAGCCTGATGCAGTAGCTTCCCCACATGAGTGCTGGTGTGGTGCTGCTCTCCCTCTTCCTGACTTAGGTCAGCTAGTTTTATGTGCTTCACCTTCATGCCCATGGCCAGGAGGGACAGGATGCCATTCTGTTTGGCTAAGGTACATTCCTCCTCTGTGGACAGCATATTTTCCACATCTCCATTAAGGGACATCATGGTGATCATGAAAATTGCTTTAACACTCCTGGGACCTGAGTTAAGGACAGGCCTTTGGACTTCGTACACCTGCTGTACACCATGGGCAGAGGTCCTGTCCCCAGTCCTCAGGCTGCCCCACCCCACATCTCTGCTGGCCTCATATCATGTGCACAGGTTGGCATCTCCTGGTTGCTGCTCCCCTAGCTGGACCGGCAGCTGGTAGACTCACAATGGGGGGCCCTGGGACCTTGTTCTAAGAGATCCACTAGTCATGCTCCCAGCAGGACCCTAACATGGGAGACACACCTGAGACAAAGCTCCTGCTGAGCTGGACGGCTACCCAGAGCATCCTCCTGAATCCAGGTGGAGGAAGACCCACCTCCACGTAGCCAGTAGCCTCAGTGCCTGTAGAGTTAGCCCCATGGGAGCTGCCCTATTGCTGCTGGTGTGACAATTCCAACACCTACATCAACAATAGCACAGACCAACCCTTTACCCAGTCCCAGGTCTGTGTCCATGTCTGTAGGTGTTTATTATGACCACCTCAGACCCCACCCCACTGTGTGCTGAGTCCAGTCTCTGCTGCTCTCAGCAGCTCCTGAGGCTGAAGATTTACAATGAGAGCTGTTTTGGAGCAGGTTCTGGAGACCAGGGATGCCAACATCACGTTGCTGCTCCTGACCTTGGCTTTCTCAGGTGGTCCACACATGGCAAGATGGCAGGAGGCAAAGAAAGGCAGGTGGGGCTAAAACCCCTGGGTGGGGTTGGAATCACACTAGGGTCAGCATGCCAGGAGGTCCCTCTACCAGCCCTAATGAAATCCAGGTGGCCAGGCCCAGGGTCAGTTGTTCTCTCCATTCTGGGACCAAGAGGCCACACTGAGGGAGACCAGGCAGAAGAATTGAGGACAGATGGCTGTTCTTCCAGACGGATCCCATGTTAGTTGTTCCAAACAGGAGACCAGATTCCCCCTGGTCTACAGAGACCATGAGCATGAGGGAGGCCTAGAACATATGTGATAGATTGAATGCATGGGCAGATAGATGATAGAGTGATAGAGAGAGAGAAAGATACATAGATATGTAGATGATAGACGTGAGGTTTATAACAGATGACAGAGACAGAAAGATGGGATCCATTATTCTCACAAGTCCTCAGGATAAGAGAACATTGGCACCATTGTCAAAGTCTTTCAAGACCTTCACCACGTGCCAGAATCCACCACTCTCCTTCACCACAATCCCTGGACTGGAGGAGGAGGATGTTGGGCATGGAGACTGGGAACCATGGAGAGGGCTGAATTCTCCCAGGGCAGCAGCCTCCTTCACTCAGCAAAGTCCCCATGGCCTGGGCCTGTCCTGCACCATCTCATGTTCAGAGACACGTGTCCAGACCATGGTCAAACCACCCTGGAACACAGTGGAGCCTGGCACTGTCTGCACTAGAGGGGACTGTGTCTCTGTCACTGCATCCAACATGGGCAAAACCATCATGGCCACCACCTGTATCAAAGGCCAGGTAACCAAGGACCAGGTCGACAGTGCTGGGTCTGAGGGCCACTACACAGGTGAGGAGAGTTTAGACTGTCTGGCCTTGTTGTGAGAGAGTCCACAGGGCAGGTGTGGCCTGGGGACCATGTGAGGGCAGTGAGGGCCATGTGCCATGATGGGAATTTAGCCTGACCCTTGACACAGCACAAACCCATGGGGACAAGGGCGGGTCCTTCTACCAGGCCACTAAAAAAAGGGGCCACATATGGCACTATGTGCACTCAGCTCATAACTATTGAAAGTGTGGACCAAGAATGGATTTCTCCTGCCCACACCTGGGCCCTGTGCCCACCACATGCGGCAGCAGCATGTGTACCTAATGTTTCTGTGCAAACTGGATTTTCCTGAGCTGAAGGAGGCCCTCACAGGGAGGCACAGCCTTCCCACTGCAGGTGCCTCTGAGTCCCACAGCTGGATGCCTCTGCGGAGAGCAGGTAGCAGCAGATTGGAAAAGACACAAGGCACATATCCAGAGCAGGATGTGTTCTGGTTACCTCACCAGGTGTGTGCACCTGCGAGCTGGAGGATCAGGAGAGCGGTTATGTCCAGGGTGAGAACAAGACCAAATACTAGGACGCTCTTGCCAGGTATGGGTTGCTGGACACAGTGACCACCGCTCATGCTTCTGTGTGTGATTTTACATTCCCACCATAGAGTTAGCAATGATAATTCCATCATATGATTTTGTGCACATATTAAATAAGCTATGCTAATGGAAAATAAGATCAAAACAGACTAAATTCTAACATCCTAAATGATATTCTGTCCACCATGCTGGCCCATGACACTCCCATCTGCTCTCAGTGCAGCTCGAAATGGGCCTCCAACCTCAGCCGACATATAGCAGGAGGCATGCAAATAGGGCCTCCCTCTGCTCATGAAAACCAGCCCACCCTGACCCTGCGCAGGAGCTCAGCCCTGGACTCCCAGCTCATCCCACTCAGTGGTCAGGACTGAACACAGGCTCCCACCATGGACTGTGTGCTCAGCTGGGTTTTCCTTGTGGCTGTTTTCAAAGGTGATTAATGGAGAACAGAAATCCTGAGTGTGTGAGTGGACAGGAGTGAGAGAAGGAGTGGGTGAGTGAGAGTGTCCTGACCAGGCTGCCTCTGTGTTTGCAGGTGTGCAGTGTGACGTGCAGCTGGTGGAGTCTGGGGGAGGCCTGGTGCAGCCTGGGGGGTCCCTGAGACTCTCCTGTGCAGCCTCTGGATTCACCTTCAGTAGCTACTGGATGAGCTGGGTCCGCCAGGCTCCTGGGAAGGGGCTGGAGTGGGTTGGAGTAATTTACAGGGATAGTAGCACCTACTACCCAGACTCTGTGAAGGGCCGATTCACCATCTCCAGAGACAACTCCAAGAACACACTGTACCTGCAAATGAGCAGCCTGAGAGCTGAGGACACAGCCATCTATTTCTGTACTAGAGACACAGTGAGGGGACCACAGTGTGAGCCCAGACACAAACCTCCCTGCAGGGTGTCCAGGGCCAGCAGGGGGCGCTCAGAACACAGGGAGCTCAGTGTCACCCAGGAGCAGGTGCAGAGGGAGGAGAGAGCAGTTTCCCTCAGTCCCTGAGGTTCCTTCCCACCAGCACCTGCCCTGACACCATCTAGTTTGGAGATTTCCAAGATCTCTCCTGTGTCAGACCCTCAGAAGCTTCTCCTCCTCTAGGTCAGGCCTCTCTGAGGTTCCCTCCTCAGGACTGATCACTCACATTATTTCCTGATTAAGGTTGTTTGTGTGTTTATGTGTTTTAACCACATTTCCCATACTCTGCCTTTAATGTGACCTTGATAATCCTATATTTCCAGTATCAGGATTGAACACAGGATGCTCTACCCTGAGCCCCATCCCAGCCCTGAATGTGTCTTATTATGAGACAGTTTCTCCCCAGATTCCGAGGCTGGACTTGATATTTTTGTCCTCCTGCTTCAGCTTCCTGAGTACCTGATTTATAGGGGAGCTCCTCCATGCCCAGGTGAACATCATGGACTGTTATGCCATGTCTTATCCCTCCATGTTCAGGTTTTCCTCCTGTCTCCTTCCCATGACCACTAACCAATCCCAGTCCACCCTGCGTCCTCCCTCTAGTGGATCAGTTCACAATACACACTGTAGCCCCCATAGTGCCACAACCTTCTAACCCTGGAACCTTTGTAAATGTTTTTAGGAATTTAAGGAGGGTCTGTACTGGCATCCAGTTGTAGAGAACAGGTAGGCTGCTGAACCTCCAGCCATCACAGCACAGAACCTACAGCAAGGAATTATCAACCAGTGTCCATGAACTGAACTGAGAAAAGGTGAGAGGAAACCCTAAAGTTCATCAAAACTGACAGACATGTGTATATTCAGAGTGAGCTTTTGTGTATGTGAGCTGTCTGTCCCTCATGGTGAGGGTCTGTGACACACACACCCCACACCTGGCTCCAAACCTGTGAGGACACCCACTCCTCATGCAGCTGAGCATGGCCTGTGGACAGGGGGGACCTTAGCAAGGTCTGCAGAGAACAGGGATCCCTGGGCAACCACCCAGGAGGGAGAGTGGTCAGCTCTGCATGGACTGTGGGTGTTGCAGGTGGGCTCTGCCAGTGGCCTCAGACTTAATCCATGGACAATTCATCAAGTACTTACTGAAAGGTACTCCACCTCCAGCTCTAGACAGACTCTGACATGGAAGCCTGAGTCCAGGGAGCTCATCATTTAAATCACAGCAGGTCAGGAAATGACTCTGAATCACTAAAAGCCTTGATTTCATCTTTCAAGATGTACAGACACTGATTTCCTCTGGAAGGTCAAGTAAAATCATTTATTGTTATTTGAATTGTCATAAGGGGTACTTTGAAGTCTATATGTTGACAAGGCCCTTTCTCGAAATGCCTTCTGCTACTTAAGACTGGTCTAGTATTGTGTTTTCCTTTGTTTTCTCCAACATACTCTCTCAGCTCTGTCCCACCAGCTGGCTCTTTCTGTGACATTTTGTGACAGTTTTGTTGCTCTTCACTGTGTACTTGTTGCTCTCCTCCCCACAAGAGCCTGGTCAACCAGGCTGTTGCATCTTCCCTTATTTGGCTTCTTATCCATTTGGGTGAAAAATACTAGCTCTTCTTTAAGTCAGATCTTCAATAAGTGTAATTCATTGAAATTTTCAATTGGTGTCTTTAAACTTTGTTGTAATCTTCATAGTTCCTCTCTAACAATACTCTCCTCCTAAATGTTATTCAGACATATTATCCTCCAAAGGACAGTGGTTTCTAGAGGACTTCTCTCTCCACAGTTGTACTGAACAAGATTGATAAAGGAATGCATCACACAGTAAAGGAAGCTGGTCCTGCATTGTCCATTCCCACCGTTACATATACTGGATTCTGCAAGATGACTGCTAAAACTTATTTTGTGGGATGTGAATTTATATACATAAAGGTTAGAACAAAAATAACATTTTTGTTTCTCATGTACTAAACTAAATCACATGACACATGAAGTTTGAAACATACAAAACCTACATGATAAAGTCAAGAGAGCTAACCATCACTGATAGGTCTATTATCATCATCACACACTAGACACTTAAGAATCAAACTATGAGTCTGTAAGTCAGATGCTGTCCAGCAAACTGCCATCTAGGACTCAGATCCTTTTACATTTTTAACTCCAATACAAATATGTAAGATTCAGTAAGTCTTAATTTTCCAAACATTCTCAGAAAGAACTTTCAGAATCATTTTCCAGGTAAAAAACACAGTTGGATAATCCATTTTTCAGAAATGAGCTCCCTACCTGTGCTGTGAGGTGGAGTCAGCAACTCCATGACCTTCTGTGTGGTGGTCCCTCTACTCACAAGCACTCCCTCTGCACACGAGCATCATGAACAAAGAAGGGGACAGAAGAGTCCACCTTTCATTGTTCCATTAACTTCTGGTGTTTTCATAGTATATTAAATGCCTGATTTCACATTTAAAACAAAAATTACCAATATCTATTCTGAAAAGTAACTGTGTGTTCCAGGTAGCAGATATGAACACCTTCAACATGATCTCCAGGAATGATGTGAAGCTCTGAACTGTGCTTTAGAGAAGCATCTCCAGCAGTCTGTGCAGGACTGATTCCTATTCCATCATTGGTAATAATTGCCCTTGTTGCTCCAGGAACTTTAAATTCTTCTGCTGCAAAGTTTAAGACTGCTGTGAAAGGTGTGCTCTCAGGAGCACTGAGTATTTATATGGCAGCCACGGGTCTGAGGTCAGTGTGATCTTAAAGGAAACCTTGGGGGAGTAGGTCTGGGCAGACACCCCACATGCCAACTTGGCAGAGTAGCTCAACACCCTTACCAGGGAGGAGGCGTCTCCAGGATTTGCTGGTTTTGATTGCTGAAGGTTACAGTATTCTATTTGTTTCCAAAATATGTTTTAAAACATTTCTTATTTTTATTTACATACTTTTCCTTGGTGCATTCTGATTGTGCACAAAAGAGGGATTCAGGGATTCCTGGTCATATTTTTGTGGATGCACAGAACATACTCAGGTTGCTCTGATCTTCAGGCCCTGCTCTTCCCTCCCCTCACTCCCATCACTCTCCTTTATCTACTTTGCTCATAAAACCTTTTGTTGTTGAGAGAGAATTTTTATTTCAATTTATTTTTTATTAACTTTAAAATATGTCATAATTGGTTGTACTTGACAGTAGAATGCATTCTTACATTTTTTTTTTAAATTCCTCTTTTCTCTCAGCTTCCATACATGAGAGGAAGTACAAGACCCTTAATTTCAGAGTCTGGCTCATCTCACTTAGCATGATGGTCTCCAGTTCCACCCAGTCACCAGCAAAGGCAATGATTTCATTCCTCTTTATGGCTGAGTCGACATCACTGTGTACACACACCTCATGCTCTTCATCCCATCATCTGCTGAAGGACACCTGGGCTGATTCCACAACTTGGCCACTGTGACCTGTGCTGCTATAAACATTGGAACACGTCTATCATGATGGTGTGCTGATTTTAGTTCATTTGAATAAATACCAAGGAGTGAAATAACTGGGCCACCAGGTGCTTCTGCTCTGGTGTTGTGAGGACTCTCCACATGGATCTCCACAATGTATGCTCCAATCTGAAGTCCCATCCAGGTGCACACAGATTTCCTTCACACACATCCTCGTCAGCAGTTATTGTCAATCATATTCTTGATGATTTCTATTGTAACTGGGGCAAGATAAATCGCAGAGTAGTTTTAATTTGCATTTCCCTGATTGCTAAAGATGTTAAACATATTTTTGTATATTGTAGGTCATTTGCATTTTCTTTTCTGAGAAACGTCTGTTTAGTTCACTTGCCCAATGATTGATTGGGTCACTGGTTTTGTGTTGAACTTTTGAGATCTTTGTGTAATCTGAGGTCCCCTCCTATTAGGAAGATTCTCTCTCTCTCTCTCTCTCTCTCTCTCTCTCTCTCTCTCTCTCTCT
>JAJEJO010048310.1:0-37422 GCA_020662805.1 Glaucomys volans | reverse complement strand
TCTCTCTCTCTCTCTCTCTCTCTCTCTCTCTCTCTCTCTCTCTCTCTCCTCATCTGAAAAATGTCATTGAAATTTTTATGGGAATTTCACTGAATCTCTAGATTGCCTTTCATAATAGGGTCCTTTAACAGCATGAATTCTTCCTATCTACTATATGGGGGATCCTTCCATCTTCTAATATCTTCTCTGATTTCTTTCTTTAGTATTCTATAATGTTCACTGTAGAGGTCTTTCACATTTCATATAGAATTTTTCCCCAGGTATTTATTATTTTTGAGGTTATGGTGAATGGATTCTTTCTCAGTAGATAAATCTGGTGTATGGAGAAGTGATTACTCTCCTTTTTAATATTAGAGCAATATAATTATTCGTAATGGTGGGATTTATCCTGACAAAGGCATGCATGCATGGAATTTGATTGCAGAACATGATCCCACTCCGCCAGCTCTCCTTTATCTATTCCTTTACTCTTGATTGGTTATTTTTACTTACACATAAAGGTGAAATTCCCTGTGATATATTTATATGTGTACACCACATGAGTTTTAAAAATATTACATGTTTTTTTTTTTTGTTCTTTTGGTACTGAGATAGAACCCAGGGGCACTAAACCACTGAGCCACATTCCCAGCACGTTTTATACTTTATTTAGAGACAGGGACTTGCTGAGTTGCTTAGGGACTCTCTAAGTTGCTGAGGCTGGCTTTGAAGCCCTGATCCTCCTGCCTCAGCCTCCCAAGGGGCTGGGATTACAGGGTGCACCATGGTGCCTGGCCAAAGATTTTACTTTTTATATGTTGATATCAAATCTTGTTACTTTGCTGTTTTTTAGCTCCAGAAATCTTGCAGAGTAAGTAAGGATCATCTGCAAACAGAGATAATTTGAATTCTTCTTTCTCTATTTGTATCTCTTTAATTTCCTTATCATACATAACTGCTCTGGCTAAAAGTTCAAGACCAATATTGAGTATAAGTGATGAGATTGGGCATCTTTTCCTGCTCCTGAACTTACAGGCAATGCTTTTGGGTTCTCCCATTCAGGATGAAGCTCTCATACCTAGCCATTCTGATGCTGTGGAAAATTCCTTCCATCACTGGTTTCTTCCCTCTTTTTGACATGAATGCTGTGTTGTCTGAACCTTTTTGTGCACCTATGATTTGATCATGTGATTTTTGTCCTTAATTCTATTTATGTGATTACTTAAGCTTATTGATTTGCATATGTGAACCAAACTTGCATCATCATCAAAATGAAATGAATTTGATTATGATGTGCGATCTTTAAGTGCTTCTGAATGTGAACACTCAAGTTTATTAAGAATTCTTCCGTTCATCTCTCCAGGAATATTGGGATGTAGTTTTCCTGTTCTTATCTACATTTGGTATCAGGATATTACTGGTTCCATAGAACAAATTTTGCAATGTTCCAATTTCCAGTTTCAGAGAATAATATGAGGAGGATTTGTATTGTGTGGGGTGTTTGTTTTATGGAAGTGGGTGCACCAACATTTGGGGCAGAAATACAATCAATATACCTTCTTTGTCTTAACAAAAGTCATTATACCTCCGTGTTGGATACTTTGTCAGTAGGAAGTGATCCTCTTTGTCTCTTCCGATTACTTTTAGCTTGAAGTCTGCATTGTTGGGGGGTGAGCTACCTACTGCGGCTTGCTCTTGGTCCACATTTTCATGGTACATTCTTTCCTGTGCTTTCCCTTGCAGCCTGTGGGTGTCTTGGATGGTAAGGTGAGTCTTTTCTAAATGACCTTTAGCTGGGTTTTATTTTAATCCACTTTGTTGGCTTATGTCTTGTATTGGAGATTTGAGACCACTTACATTTAGAGTTATTATGGAGAGATGATTATCATTTCCTGTCATTTTGATTTATTTCAAATATTTATTTTAATTATGATCCTTGACATTAGGAACTCTTCTAAGGAGATTCATTCATTCACTGAATCTATGCTTGTTTATTTTTTTCTGTTGAATTATTTATCTAAGTGTATTCTATAGTGCTGAATTAGTAGTCATGAATTCTTTCAGTTCATGCTTACATTGGTTTTATTTCTTCTTTTATCCTGAAGGATGGTGTTGCTGAATATTGCTATCTTGACTGGCAATTACTTTCTCTCAGCACGTTGAATTCATGGTCCAAGTCCTCCTGGCCTTTAGAGTCTGTCTTGAGAAATCAGGACTAATTGGGATTGACTTCCCTCTAAAGAATACCTGCTGATTTTCTCTTGAGACTTTTAAGACTCTGCAATTTTTCTGTATATTGGACCCTTTAAGTATGACTGTCACGGAGATGATCTATTTGATCTTGTCTATCATGGGTTTTAAATTCTTCTCTATCTGGATTTCTTATGTCCATGTTTGGAAATCTTTCTGATATCATCTTTTTAAAAAGTTATGCATGCCCTAAGTTTGTATTTTGGTACCTTTATCAATGCCAATGATCCTCAATTTGTGTCTCCTAATGTTGTTTAGATTTCCTGAATATTCTATTCATTGTCCCTTATCTTTTTTTATTGCTGTTATTTTTTTCAAATTTGTATACTTTTCCTTCCAGTCCTGATATCTGTTTTCCATCTAATCTATTGGCGATGATTTATCTGAATTATAACATGATCTATCACTTCATCAAGATCCTTGATTCTGGCTTGGTTCTTCTTCAGAATTTCTAAATCGTTATTCAAGTCTTCTTTCTCTCCTGTGTTTTCTTTCCTAGTTCCTTTCTTAGATCAATTTAGTTGATTGATTGCTTTAACCATTAACACTCTAAATCTTCATCTGGGGTTTCCTCAGCTGTAGTGTCCACAGCACCAGGTGCTGAATTGTTATGAATTTTGGAAATGGTTTATTTCCTTGCTTTTTCAAATTGGTGGCATTCATGCCTGACTGCTGGAGTGTTGATCTCTTCTCCTGTTAGACACAGGACTTTTCAGTGAGATGCTGTCCCTTTACTCAGTGCCTTGGATGGATGAGTGTTTAAGGGTCAGTGCTCCCATTCAAGGCCAACTCATGTCCAGGCTCCAGCACCACTCTGAGAGGGGATACTAAGCCTCAGTACTGCCACCACTTCAGAACACAATAAACCTTTAAAAGCTCACTGAACATGTTTTAGAGAAATTCCACTAATCCAGTGGGAAGAGGAAGTCCTTTTCCTGAATAGGTGGAGGAGTCAGGTAGAAGAGGAACAAACCTGCTGTGAAACCACCCTTGGCTCTCCAGGCAGCCATCCTGGGCTGCTGTGAGGTGGTCTGTGGAGGGGAGGGTTTCTGCCTGGGGGCTCCTCCATCTTCTGAGCACCTGCATTTGTTTGCTGCTCTTCCTGGAGCTTTGGGGACACAGTCCTTTCTTTCTGGGGCTTCAGATTTCATGGTCAACCTATCAGGGTCTCTGTGTGAATTCCCCTCCTTCCTTCCTGAACAGCTTGGCCAAGGGCCTCCTGAGAGCCTGGACCCTGGGCTTTGGGGAGGTGTGTGGGGTGTTTCAGCCTCTCCTCTGGCTGTTTTTGGATGTGGGAGTGGTGATGCAGGGTCAGCAGATTACTTCACACTGTAGACAGTCTCAGGTCCCCATCCCAGTGACAGCTGGGATCCCCTCCAGAACTCCATCACCAGCCTCAGGGGAAGGGTTTTCACTCTTCCCAGCTCTGCAGCTTCTGTGGAATTGCAGGTTTGGCTCACCCTTGGGGAGCTGCTCTGAGCCTGTGTATTACTCTGGTCCACCCACACCCACTCCACAGAAGGATGAGCCAGAGGTATTTAAAAGATGCTAGGACTGCAGTCATTCAGAGGATGAGAGTGGGGCAGGAAAGCAAAGGGAGGGTTACAGAATAGCCACACAGTGAGAAGAGAGAAAGCAGAAGAGAGGCAGTGGAAAGGGAGACCACAGAGAGGAAGGAAGTCCAGGAGGAGAAGGTGGAGACCAGGCAAAGAGCAGGAAGAACAAGGGGAGAGAGCACGTCCAGGCTCAGCTGTGTGCATGGGGGAAGGGGGAGGAGAGCAGAGGGACAGAGCAGCAGAGGAAGGCACAGAGGAAGCCTGATGCAAAAGAAAGTGAAGCAGGACCTTGAGGACAGACCCACCTGCTGCCCCTTGAAAACAAAACCGCATAGTGAAGGGAGATCCGAGGACACACCAGAAACAGGGGCACATCTATGGGCATCAGTGTCTTTCTGAATTTCACAAAACCTCAAAATGGAGCCACCAAAACACAAATGCTAGAAAAGAATGGAAGTTTCAAGAGTAAAGTCCTTTAGGAAGGAAGAACTTTCTGCTGTGTGGAAGGACCAAGGGAGCATCACCTCACTGTGGGCATGAGCACCTGTGCTTCCCTGGAAGGACACCAGGCTTGAGTCCAGAGGGAGGAAGCACTGCCTGTGTCAGCCATTGCCACTGAGCAAGACACTGGAGCAGAGCCACACAGAGGAGGCAAGGTTATTTTTAGCTCACCATGGCAGAGGTTCAGCCCAGGGTCCACTGCTCTGGACCTGAGGTGGGGCAGAGCATCATGGTGGACATGTGCTCACCTGGTGGTTTCCAGGAAGAAGAGAGAGACAGACAGAGAGGGGGGCAAAGAGGAAGATGTTCAACTCCCAGATGTCTTAGCTTTCTCACTGCAGTGACTCAATGATCTGACCAGCACAGTGAGAGAGGAGGAAATGTTTACCTGAAGACTCATGGTTTCAGAGGTCTCAGACCTGAGAAGACTGACTCCATTCCTCGACTCCAGGTGAAGCTGAAAGTCATGGCGGGAGAGAGTGGTAGAAGGGAGCAGCTCACATCACAGTGATCAGGAAGCAGAGAGAGACTCACTCTCCAGAAACCATATATAACCCACAGCCACACCCCAATCCCACCTCCTCCAGCCACACCCCAGCACTTCAAATTGTCCCATCAGGGATTCACTCACTGACTGGGTCAAAGGTCTCACAACCCAATCACTTCTGCTCTGAAACTTCCTGCATGGTCTCATCTGTGAGCTTTGGGGGACACTCACATCCAGACCCTAACACCAGACATGCCCAGAGGGCACCCCCTGCCCCAGCCAATCCCCACCTGTCCATAGATGCCATCCAGTCCAGTAGCCCTTTCAAATTATTAATTCACTAAATTGATTAATCCACAGATTATTTTATAGATGTCAGAACCCGATCCATGTCACCTCTGAAAATTCCTACATTAACAGAAGCTTTGGGGGATACATCATATCCAAACTCTAACAGTACTGGATAGATTTTCAAGGGGCTCCAGGAAAAGAAAGCACACTGTGTTTAATGTTACACAGTCTACACTGAGAGCAAACATGTAAGGGCAGCAGACGGGCAGCAGGAGAGGTCGCACACTTCCTTGCTAAGGCAGAGGATGAACACGTGCTTCCCACACAAGCCTGAGACTGACCGACTGGGAGGAGTGAGGCTGCAGGAGACAGGACCCAGGCTGCAGGTTCATGCTTACCCAGGTGTCCACATTCTAGCCCCAGGGACTGTGTCTCTGTGACCTTACCTGGCAACAGAGACCTGTACATAATATTAAATCAACTTTCCTGAGAAGATAGGATATTCTCCAGGACTACCTGGGCAGACTTAATAGACTCCTGAGCATCCTTGTAAATGGTAACGAGATCCAGAGCCAGAGGAGAAGGTGATGTGATGACTGGAGCAGAGATTAGATGATGGACCTTGGAGGCAGAGGAAGAGGCCACATGCCGAAGAAGATAGGTGTCACCTGGAAGAGGAGAGGCATGACAGAGGAATCTCACTGCAAAGCCCTCAGGGGAAACAGCTCTGCCTATGTCTCATCTTTAGACCAAGGAAGGTGCAGGAGGGTGCAGGGAGCTACAAGGAGGGTGAGCAGCTGTTCCTCGAGGACCTTCTTGTGCAGTGAAATGTAGAGGTGTTCACACCCAGGCTCCTTCCTGCTGCTCCTCATCTATGTCCTGGCTGCCATGAGTTGAGCAGCTTTCATCTGCCACACCTTCCCACATCGTTGTTCTGCCTCACACAAGGCCCTGAGAAATGGGGGCTGTGGCCCATGGACTGAGACCTCTGACACTGTGAGCAAAATAAACTTTCCTTCTCTGAGCTGAGCTTGTTAGGTGTTTTGGTCCCTGTGATGCAAAGCTGACTGACACCAAAATTGGAGTTCGAAGTGGGTCATTGTTGTGACTAAGCTGACTGAATGGTTCAGAAGTCTTTTGAACTGGTCTGGGAGGAGTTTGGAAAATTTTGGCGATGGAGGCTAGAGAAGCATTATCATGCTGTAAGCAGAACTTAAAAGGGAAGCTGCAGTGGAACCAAAAGACATTGCTGGTAGAAATGCAGAGCAGAGAGTGCATTTGCCTGGTTTAGAAGGGAGCAAGGCCCTGCTGGGGAGGTATCATAGGCCACTCGTGCTGCCCTCTGGGAAGGAGCTCGTCTGCCTTTCATCATTTCTCTGTGACTTTGGGTGAGGCTGATTTGACAGGTGAGGAACTAATTGACTCGGTGGAAGAAATTTCAAGGCGGCCAGCATTCAGGTGGTGGAGTGGGCATTGCTGCCAAGTGTAGCAGGTTTACTAGGACAATCAGGGGCAGAGTAGAGACATTAAAGAAACTTGAAGGCTGGCTGAACAGCACATGTGCAACCAGGAGCAGGGAAGCTGGGGTCGTTGAGGAGGTAAGAGTCCTAGAAGAGAGCTCGAGTACTCTGCAAGGAGACGACAGGAAAGGTGACCTGGGGGCAGCACAGGAATCAGCAAGGCCACACCCATTGCAGGTTCCAGGGTATAAAATTGAAAACTCATTTGAACACTCTGTTTGCAGAAGCCCACCTAGGGAGCTGATTCCCCAGGGTTCATTTCCCCCTACTCAGCTCACCAGGCCACCACAGCCATGGTCCAAGAGGCCTGGCTACTGAATCTGCTGGCAGCACATCTTGGCATCCAGCATGTGGTGCTGGTTTTGCAGGCAGGAATGAAAACTGCTGAAGTTATGGGGTGCACAGCCTTCCAGAGAGATGTCCAGGAAAGCCTGGGAGGCAAGGCAATGTGTAGCATGGCCAGAACTCCTTCAGGCAGCCTCTGAGAGAGCGACCCAGGAAGCTGCGAGAGTGACACTGACCTTCAGTGGAGACCCTAGGGAGTAAGAGCTGCAAGGAAGCTGGGATGTCTGCTGGGAAAAGCTGCAGGTGCTGAGCAGAGTCAACCTGAGAGAGGCCACCTGAGCCACAGGGGGCAGGCTACCACACCCATGGGGCCAACATCTCAGGAACACATGTCCAGGATGTGGACATGGAGCTATAGGCCTTAAGGTGTGTCCAAATGGTTTTGGGTCCATTTCTTCTTTCAATTCCATATTCTTGCCAGTTGGAATAGGAATGTTTACTCTGTGCAGTTGTCTATGGAAAGCATGTCACTTGCTTTCTGAGTTTTATGGGGACTTGAATCTTGGAGGAGACCTTGGGCCTGGACTTTTGAGCAGTGTTGGAATTGTTAAGACTTATGGAGATTTGAGAATGAAGAGAAAGTATTTCACACTGTAATATGTGCATGAGATTTGTGAGGTCAGTGGTAGGATATCATGGTTTCGATCTGGGATGCCTCCACAAAGTCTCCACTGCCGGAATCATGGTCTGTAGGCAGTAAAGCTCAGAGCTGGGGCCTTTAGAAAACCATGGGTCATGAGGGTTGTGACCTCTCCAGTCGCCTAATTCTTTTGTGGATTAACAATTTGAGTGGACCATGAGGTGATAACTATGACTCAGGCAGTGAGGTGTGGCTGGAGAAGGCAGGTCACTGGGAACATGGCCTTGGGAATGATACCTCTCCCTGACTCCTTCCCCATTCTCTCTCTCTCTCCTTCTGTGTCCTGGGGGCCATGAGCTGAGCAACTTTTCTCTGCTGCTCCTTCCCACAAGGTAGTTCTGCCTCATCTCAGATCCAGAGCACTGGGGTGAGCTGACCGTGGAATGGGACCTCTAAAACTGCCAGTCAAAATAGAAACTCCTCCTGTAGGTTGTTCATGTTAGGCCTTTGGTCCGAATAATGCAAGGCTGACCAGCCCAACCACAGACCAGGAGAAGAATTGAGGAGTGGGGAGGGCAGTTACTGTCTCTGAAAGGGCAACTTTAGCTGCACTTGACCCCCATGCCTGGGGCCAGGCCCCTAAGCCTGGGGTTCTGAGCAGCTCCTACCATTCTGAATGCTCCATCCTTGGCCTGGGTGGCCCCTGCAGGCTCTGGAGGGAGGCTGGTGTGTGGGCACACTGCCATTCACAACCCTCGCAGGGCCTCCCACACAGTGATACACAGTGTTCTGTAGTGGTCACAATGATCAAATGCAGAGGAACTGGTGCTTGGGCATGTGGACAGGGAGGCAGAAGAGGCCCTAAATGCCACATTTTGTCCAGTGACACTGTCCAGGGCCCCCCTCCCAACTGCAATGTTTTCCCAGGGTGCTGGAAGGTCCAATTCTGGTGCTTCCTGCTGGTGAGTGAGGCTCTGGAGACGGGTCACTGAGGGACAAAATCTGGGAGGGCATTGCCAGAGCTGGGCCCAACTCCTGTAGATTTAGTTCAGACAGGACACCTGGAGACAGAGCCACAGTACACCTGTCCAGGAATCCCACACTCAGACCCCTGTGAACACCTGGACATTCTAGCAGCCATCAGTAGAGGAGAGTCTACAGCAGCGGCCTGGTGCATGCATGTGGAGTTCCCCACAGGTGGCCTGCCCTGTGATGGGGAATTCTTCTCTCAGTGCCCGGCACAATTTGAGTGTGATCTTGTGGGTAAAAGAGGTTAAGTCAGGTGACTGTTCCTGGTTCCTGGGAACCTGGTGCTGCAGGTGGAAGCTGCTGAGCTGGCCCTGGTGAAGTGGAGTCAGCCCTGACTGAACTGTTCTTCAGACTTTGGACAGAACAGTGCTGTGGTCAGTGAGCATGCTCATAAAACATTTGAGCTTCCTCTCAGGTCTGTTATATAAAGCTCAAGGATTGTGCCTGATAATTCAATTTCTGGAAATGCAGCTGTGCAGATTGGGTTTAGGGCCTGGTGCAGAGTTCAGACCTTGGCCTACAGGCCTGGGACTTTTGTGGTTCATCCCAATCAGATATGGGTCTTGGAAAAGATTTTTAATGATTTCCTTGCCAGAGTCCCATCTGCAACAGGGGAGAGCATCCCAGCATTGATACAGGAAAATGGACTCATCCACATGGACTTCTCAGCAGGGTCTTGGTCACAGACATGGCTGGTCTGAGAAGGGGTTGAGGGGCTGGGGACATTGGGCTTGGATTAGTGTTCATGAGGTTCTGCTGAAGGTTGAAGGACCTCCATGGGCAGGAGGGTGACCATGACTCCAGACACTGGACAGTACAGCTCCCACTCTGCTGCCCTACAGAGCACCCAGGAGGTGCAGCCCAGCACTGGCCTGGTGAGAAATGGACAGGAAATGCCCTTCAACAGGCCAATACTGGAATGAGAAGCCACAACTGCTCCTGCAGAGGGTGCCCCATCCCCCAGGCAGCTTCCTGCAGGGTTTCCATGGCTGAAGGCTAACAGCACGCTGACCCTGCTGGCAGGCCCTGTGACCTGCTCCTCCCTGTGAACACCCACCATGGCCAGGCTCCTGGGAAGCCTCCAAACCAAGTCCAAAGAACAGAAGCACAAGGAACCTGGCAGGGAGCAGAGACCTCAGGAATAGACCCCGTCTGTGATCATTTTCTCAGAGCAACAATGTTGGCCACCCCCTGAGGAGGAGCAGCTTGGTATTAAACAGAAGGCAGAGCTGGGAAGAACTCCACAGGTGCACTTTCAACACAGTGGAGAGTGTGAGCAGAGGTTCTCAGTAATGAGGTTGGTCGATCCAGACACCAGAAAGCAGGGAGACACCAGTTGTTTTTTGTTTCTTTGTTTGTTTTTGTTTTTTGTTTTTTTTTAAGACAAGAAGCAGTGAGAAAGACTGCTGTACTGCATGACTGCCCCATCGTGATGACCCCGTCACAGACTGAGTGGCCTGTGCTTGTTTGCAGGATTGTGAGTTAAGGATGAAATGGACATAAACATGTCATGATGATTTTCACTGATGCATGTTATATTTTTTGTTTTATTTCATTTTGTTTTTTGATTTACTTTTAATGAACACTCAATCACCTAAAAATTGTACGCATTGGTGGGGTACCATGTGATGTTCCAATGCACGTGGGCATTGCACAGGGTCTGATTCACGGTGAACATATCCAAGTCCTGATTCCTCTTTGAGAGAGCAATTGACCTGCTTCAGATTTCTTTGAGAACATACTGGAAGTGAAGTTTGGGGTCATGTTGCAGTAATATGCTTAACTTTCTGCAGAAGCATGAGCTGTTCTTCCATGGTGGCTGCACCATTTTATATTCCACCAACAAGGCACAGGAGAGCACACCACATGCATCCTAGTCAATCTTTGATAACAAAGATTGGAAAATAGTCATCCCAAAGCTTCTGAGGTATCATGTTGTGATTTGGATTTGATTTCCTGATGACAGCTGGTGGATCAGGAGGCTCTGAACATCATTCTTCTTGCTCTGAAGCAGTCTCTGGAGGCCCCCTGTGAGGTGAAGGATTTGGTGGTATGGGGGAGATACAGACAACACAGATGGGGACGTGTCTGGTTGTTATCATTAGATGTGTCTGTGTATGTGCGTGTGTTGGTGCAGCACATTTGTGTACCACCCATGATGTGTCCATCTGCACGTGAACTAATTCAACTTGCTTCTTTTCCATAATGAAATAGGACTTTAGGTCTTTGCTTTCCTACATAAGATGGAGAATTTCCTAAGCTGATGTTTTGAGAACTTGGCAAAATGTGTGAGTCCGTGGTGGCTGGGAGAATCTCCTGGAGTCTGACAAGAAAGGGGCAGCTGCAGCCACAACAACACAGCCCTGCACTGGCTGGACAGCAGCTGTGGTGACGCGTGGGCTGGAGCAAGCTCAGCAGTGAACCTGCTGTGGATCAGTGTATCTGCATGTGTGCAGAGTAGGTCCCTCACCTTTATGGTCTGAGCAGTAGCATGTCAAATCCTCCTCCTCCTGCTGCTGTTGAAGCAATCCACCCAGAACTGGTGTGTTTCAACCCTAATTATCCAGTGCACAGTGAGGATGCTGAAAACATGAAGCTCCCTCCCAAGGGCATTCATCCTTAGCACTGAGCAGAGGAACTGCTCCAATGGCTCAGCAGAGTCCAGCTTCAGCTTTCTGACCTTTGGAGGCTGGGTCTGGACTTTCTGTCTATAGTTTTGCCTGCAAATTTCTCCCGAGGTTCTCCAGGGCACTCAGCACAGGACATTAATAATGGCCTCTTTGTACAAAGGGGAAAGGTTCTGCCAGGGACCTTGGGAAACATCCTCTGAGTGGACTTAAAGAGGCATAGAGCCAGGGCCTCCTTTCTCTCTGACCTGTGTTCTCAGAGAAGTCAGAAGGGGAGAGGAACAGGGAGAGGAGCCTGTCATTCAGAGAAGCAAAATCATAAAACCCTCCTCCTGGCACCACACCCTGACCTGGTGATGTCCTGTGTCAATAGTGCCTCACACTCTGGAGTTCCTGGGTGCTGCCATAAATTCCCTGCAGATTCCTATCACAAATGGGCACATGCCTAGAACTGGGTGTGTTTGCATAGAGTCTAGGTCTTTAGGGCCACATTCTGGTGCCACAAAAGTCATTTGATTCTCCATTGAGAAGGGGAAAAGAGAAGACATGATGTACAACATCCTCCTGAGTCCTTTTCTGGGACAGCAGACCCCAGATCTCACACTTAAACACTGCAGTGAACTCCCTATGAGGAGAAGAGCATGAAAATATCCACATGGTTCACTTGGAATCAGAGTTCCATTCCAACAGGAAGAGCTCTGCAACCAGAGTGAGGCTGGGATGTGATCTGAACCAGCTCGGTCTCTCCTGGGCTGTACTATGTGACCATGAGCAGCTTGGGCCTCTGTTCTGTGAAGTTGGGTGCTGGCAGGCTGGGGATGTGGTGCTGAGGGGAACAGCCTGCACCCTAGAAAGCCGAAGCAGTTTGGTGAGTTTGCAGAAATCTTTTGCCTGCCACTTAGGTAAGGTTGAGTGTCTCAGGGAGGAGCTAATGATGCGCTCTGAGGAAGTTTACTTTTTCTTCTTGAAAAGCGAGAGTGAGGGACTGTAATACTGGGGAAGGAAGCTAAGCAGTGAGGCCCCATCTCCTCACATCACAGAGAGGAGGCAGGAACGTTAAATCAGGAGTGAGAGACCTTTATTACAAGTTTATACCTGGATTTGAGGAGCCGAGGAGAACCATAGCAACAAGTTTGTATCTCAGTAGGCTGAGCAGCATGAGGCTTGGCTCTGAAGTGATTATAGTGCATAGAGTCTAGTGGAATCTCTTAACCTGTTACTGATCACTGGAACCAGGAGAAGTGACAGGTTGACTTCAACTATCAATACCTGGATATTCACCCAACCAAGGACTCTTAAGAGACAGAAGCTCACAAAGTAGTCCCTCACTTAAGAGAAGAAGTGAGCACTATCCTAATAGATTGGTAGGCATACAGACAGTGTAAAATAGCAAAGGAACGAGCCATCTCCAAAAGCCTGTGAAACTGCAACTACAGAATTCTTCCACACCAGAGTGGAGAAAATGTCAGAGAAGGAATTTTAAAAATGTGTCATTAAATTTTTCTATGAGCTGAAAGAAGATGTACGAATAAAATCCCAGAGAAAATAGAGGACATGAAAGATCACTTCAATAAAGAGAGACTCTTAAAAAGAACAAAACAACATCCTTGAATTAAAAGAGTCAATAAACCAAATTAAAAATTCAGTGGAAAGTGTGACCAACAGGCAATACTCCTTTGAAGATAAGACTTTTCAGGATTCAAAGACAAAGCATACAGTCTTGGATATAAAGGCAACCATAAAGAGTAGGTGCTAAGAGATCATGAACAGAATCTGGAGAGCATCAAGGGGCTAAATTTAAGAATCATGGAATAGATGAAGGCTGTAAAGTACAAGCTAAAAGGAGGCACAATCTTCTCAATGAAATCATATCATAAAAACTCCCAAATCTTAAGAATGAAATGGAAAACAGATGCAGGACTCCAAATATACAAAATCACAATAGATTCACTCCAAGTCACATTATAGTGAAAATGCCTAACCTACAGAATAAGGATAGAATTTTAAAAGCTGAAAGATAAAAAAGACTGCTCACATTAGAGATAAACCCATCCAGACTTCAACTAATGTCTCAACCTGGACACTAAGAACAAGGAGGGCTTAGAATGATATACACCAACCTTTGAAAGAAAATGGACACTAAACCAGAATAATATGTCCAGCAAAATTTCCTTAAGAATTAAGATGAAATAAAAACCTTACATGAAAAACAGAGGCTAAAAAATTCATAACCAGAAAGCCTGCACTACAGAACACAGTGAAATATTCCATGAAGAAGAAATGAAATACAAAGTAAAAGCAGCATAGTGAGGAAATACACTAGAATAACAATCAACTAAAGAGGAATCTAGTCTGACTTAAACATTAGAAATAAATAAAATATATAAGTAAAATAAAATATATAAATAAATGCAATAAAAAATGACAGGAAATAAAAGTTATCTCTTACCAACAACATTGAATGCAAATGATCTAAACTCTTCAACCAAAAGACATAGGTTGGCAGATTGGACTCATGCACACACACACACACACACACACACACACACACACACACACAGACGTGTCCCTGTCTGTACACAGGTGATCTGGATTAATAAATCCTGCAGTCCTCTCATTCCTGGTCCTTCTGCAGGGTCTCTGGCTCCTTTGAGCAGCCGCTGTAAGGACTTTGAGAGTCCCATTGGCAAGGGGCGAAGGCAGAATCCGTCCTGCTGGGGACGGGGTCTGGCTGCTGCTGTGAGAGCGATCCCCATAGCCATCCAGGGATGCAGTCATTCAGCACAGGCTCTGTGGACCTTCCCTTGCTGCTGGGAGGGCAGGGGAAGACAGAGCCTGGAGGAGGTTTGCTCAATGCTGCAGAAGACAGAAATGGAGGTTGCACTGCACTGGACCCTGGGGGGTCCCAGAGTAGGGGCTGCTCAGTGCCCTGGTTGCCACCTGCTTGGGAGGTAGATGTTTTCAATTAGCCACAGAAGGGCAGTGATGGTCCAAGGCAGAGCTGATCCTGCCTGAAAGACTCCTTCTTGCCTGGAGTCCAGGGAAGGGGGTGATGGCTGCAGACCCCATTCCAGGCAGGAGGCAGGATCCCTCCAACCCCACCCTGGGATCCTCCAACCCTTCAACTTCCTGAAGCCCAGCTGCTCCAGTGTGGTGGGGGCCCTGCTTCCTCAGGGTTGATGTCTGTCCTTGCCTACAGGTGCATGTGGCAGGGGGTGAAAGGAGAAGCCATAGCGGGTCCATGCCCAGTGCCAGGGATGTGCCCCTCTCCAGGGCCAGCCCAGTTCCCACCCTGGGCTGGACACAGTGCTTTGGGACTGATTGAAGGTGCTGAGGCCTTTCAGGGGCCTCAGAGCTGTAGTCACCTGAGGGGTCTTAAAAATCATCTTGTGGGGGTAGGAACAGTGGTCTGGGTGAACAAGCATGAACTGTTGGTCAGTTGGGGACATGAGGATCACCTACCATCCAACACTCTCCTTCCAGGAAGTAGAATTTACCAGGTCCCTCCTGCTGGCTCTGTTGGGTTGCAGGTGAGCATGCTGCCCACAGCCACACTCTTGGTGAGATCACACAAGCTGCTCCTCCATCAACCATGCCTAAGCCTCCTAAATCAGCCCCTCCCTCCCTGCTGACCCTCCCTCACACACCACATTCACTGTTCAGCTCTGCTCCTGTGAGGCCAGCTTTTCACATGGACAGGAGAATGAGGACAGCAAGAGCCTATCCATCAGGCTCCACTTCTCCTCCCAGCTCTATAACCTAAGATTGGGTTCATCAGCTTCACATCCCCAAGGCAAAAAACTAAGGCATCCACACATAGAGAGGAAGCTTTATATTGATTCATGACATCAAAAGCTCCAGTCCATGACTAGGTGAGTCCATTGTATTTATGCCTCTCCTGCACATGCCAAGTGAATTGAAGAACCCACTCTGGGGGAAACCATCACTTTTTTTGTTAGGATTCAAATGGAGGTAGTAAGAGACTGGGGCCTAACAATCCCCTTGCATGGCATGTCCACATTGATGGACACAAATTCCAGAAGCTCCCATGACCTAAGGAATACTCCACTCCACATCAGCCCCATGGGCTACAGAACATCCTTACTAAATGGAATTTGGGGTGGACAATTATTCAAACATGATGATTCTGTCCCTGAACACAAAGACTTCACTCCATCTCATGATGCAGAACATATTCAGTCCTCATCCTTCAGTTCTTAAGGGCATAAATGCTCCAGCAGAGCTCAGAAGGCCAGTCACATGAATCCCAAAGTATTCAGGAAAATTCAACTGTGTGCCCTTGTTGTAAAGGGGAACAGGAGCGGCCTGTGGGGGTAAGGAGGATGAGTACAATGGCGCTAACCCCATGCTGGGAGCTCAAGTTCTGAAGACCAGGCTCTGTTTAATGTGGAACAAGCAAACATATATAACAGACATTCACTAATTACAAATTGTCAATAGCTGTTAACACCCTCATGTTAAGCTCCTAATTATGCTCATGATCAGACAAATTAAGGGAAGAGAGAATGCCTGAGCTCTGTATCCTCAGGTAATCCTACAATCCCCCCTTATCTTTTATTTGTGCAGGCATGTGTCCTCTGGCCAGGAGAGACAGCATGCTGCCATGGGGTGGGCAACCCTCATGGAGGCAAAAGGGGATCACGACTGTGCCTGCCTTAGGTTATCCCCTCCAGGTATCTTACCTGTCATTGACTACCAGTCATTGGTCACCCTTGCCTAGATTGCACAATGTTGCAATGGCTGTGTCTGTCTTAGTTTATCCCGTCTGGGGATCTTACCCATCAATGACTACCAGCCATTATCAGTGATGTTCCAGTGGTGACATATTAATGTAAGAAGGGGGTAGGTCTGGGAGTTTTATTACTCCTTTTGGTTTTTCTTGCTTGTCAGGAGGAGGCATGCTGGTGTGGTTGAGCCTCTAAGTACACAGGGTTTCTGTCCTGCAGGCGGGTATGTTGGGGCTTAATGCTCACAAACAGCCACAGATCTGCTCAAACTGTCGATTTGAACCTGTAAGGAAGACTTGCAACATTCTGTGGGAAAAAGCAAAAATGCATAAGAAGAACAAATATTAATGGCCCAAGAATTGGTAAACTTCGGGTAGTGAGCCATGGAGTAGGATTGGGAAGAAGAAATACTTTCTTGCACCAGAATTAGGAGAAAAGTCAGCATTCTCATTGTGAGTTAGAGGACTGGCTGGGAAGAATTCTTTTTTTAGAGCAGGGCCCACAAACAACAAAACCACATTTGAGCATAGCTGGATTGTTTGTTCCCAGGGAGGAATGAGAGTTTGAGCTTGATTACAAGCTCTTTTAATTGATAAAAGGGGGGTATTGCCCCATCTAGGCCCATGCCATCGTCAAGATTGCCATTTGCATGGTTGTGTCTCCTCATTTGAGTTACTGGTGGGTAAGGCTGGGACCCTCTTGGAGTCCTTGAGGGTGTTGAGGGGACTGTGTCTGAGGAATGGTTGGACATTCTTCACAGGCACCCAAATAGGTGTTGATGAATCCTGTAGAAAAACACAAGCAAACCCTCACCCTTGGATTAGGAGGGAAGGGGGCCTTTCCAAGTGAGGGTAAGTGGGACTCTCCAACACACCAATGGCACATCTGTAAATTTGTTATAGGGTGCCAATGCTTCATAGCAGGAGTAAGTCCATTTTTTTCAAAAGTCAAAAAATTTAAAATGAAGAGAACTTTATTCATCACATACAATACTGTTTTTTGAAGGGGGCCCATCTTTCAATGATTGCTTGTCCAGTGGGATTATAAGGTAAGCCTGTACTGTCTTGAATATGCCAGGATTGGCACCAGTCTGAGATTTGTTTAGAAATGTATGCAGGACCATTATCTGTTTTTATTTTCCAAGGCTCTCCTTAAATCATAATAGCACTCATAACAGCTTGTATGACATGTTTAGCCTTTTCCCCCAATAATGAAATAGCATAGATATATCCTAAGTATCTATAATTACATGTAGATATTTGAGTTTCCCAAAGGTGGAAAGTGAGTAACATCCATTTGCCATAAGGCATTAGAGAGAAGACTCTGAGGGTTTACTCCTGGGTCTTATAAAGACCCTAAAGGCAGTAGGGGGGCACATTTGCCATCCTCTTTTGCATTTAAGATATTTAGAGGGAGGGAGGCCCTTAGGGGCTCCCGTGGAAACTCCTAAGTTAGGATGTTGATGTTTATAATGGCCCTGTTTTCCACAGTGCCAACGTCCGACTTGCCTTTTTGGAGTAGCCTCATGCACTTGGACTATTCCCTGCACTATCACAGCAGCCATTTTCTGGTGTTTTCTCTTATCTCCACTAATGTCTTTTGTTGCTAATACCCAATCATCCAAGGTGCTGCTTCTAAATGGGGCAATAGCTTGCCTGAATTTCTTTTTGCCTCCCTCCAATATAAGGTTTCTTGCTAATGCTTCAGCAGCCTTAGAGATATCTACTCTCCTATCTACAGCTTCCCAGACCCTCAGGAATAATGTAAGGAATTACTCTTGAGGACCTTGAAATATATTTGCTAATTTTTATCCTTTTCCTTTTCTATCTCCTACTCTCTTGAAGGCCCGCATTGCAATGATTCTCACTTGATCAAAATAGATGGGCGGTCCTGTTGCCTGCACCACCGGGCTTATGAAGTGGCCTGAGCCATTAAGGGCTTCAGCTGTTAATTGTACATTTGGTTGCTGACCTGATGTTAAATTTCTTTCAGCTTGTTCTTGGCAGCCATCATGGAAAGCAGTATTCCACAATAAAAGCTGTTCCAGAGATAAAACAGCTTTAGCTAAGTTCCTGAAATCAGTGGGGCACATTAGAAGCACAGACTGATTTTCTAGCAATTGCATGGCATAAGGAGAGCTCAAGCCATCCTCTCTCACTGCCTTGCAAAGCTGTTTGGTTTCAATCTCTACTGGATACCAGGGAATAGGTCTGGCGGGTGTTGGATTAGCATTAACAGGAAAAACTTGTGGGTTTTTTTGGGGCAGATAAGTGAAACCTTTGATGGAGTATTCAGATTTGCTCCAGTGCTCAGCAGCTTCCCCAAGGACACTGCACCACACTGGCGGCTCCAGGATCAGTCTTGGAGCCTGCACATGCCCACCATTCATGCCTGCTCCACCCCCACTCACTGCAGGACGTGGCCTCAGGTGTAAGTTGTATTTTTGAAGAAGGGTGAAAGCCCTGCCTTAATAGATCCCAAATGTTTTCAGGATTAATCCAAGGGATCAAAACTAGAACCTCATTCCAAAATTTATCAAGATGTTGGACTTTGACCTTAAGACCACTTTGTGAAAGTAGGATCTCAAGGGTGGCTAATTGTGGGGCACACTGCACAGAAGGAAGGTTCCCCATTATTCAGGAATAATTGTAAAACAAAAGCAAAAGACAAACAGAAGGAGGCCCTAGGAGTGTTATGCATCAATGTTGGTGCTTCCACAGGGGACTTCCAGCGCTTGTTAGGCCCTGGCCCTATACCTGTGACTGTGTCTCAGAAAACCCCAAAGCAGGGTGGGTTCACTGCTCAGGCATGATCAGTGCAAAATAAGCAGTCCAGACGAACCTGGAAGTGTTGCAGCTCACGAGTGAAAAACTAGGGAATGATACAAGACATACAAAGAATGGGTGAAAAGAGGGGCTAACCTTACCCTGTTAGGCCCGTATAACAAAGAACATACAACAAAATCCCTTGCAAGCAACCCATAAGGGCTGATATCACTGGTTAGAAAGTACATGGAGGTTGGTCCCTGGTTTGTGCTTCCCATTTTTGTGCCTGCCATAATACTTGTGGCCAGCATTCAGGGTCCCATATGCCCTTAGAATTCATCCATGGACAAAGACAGATCACTAGATCCCAAATATGACTGAGATCTTTATCATCTACCTTTATTTGCCTACTGTGTAACAAGGTCTGCAGACTGGCCACTTGATTTGTCTGCAAAGCTGAGGGTGAATTTCCCATGTAGCTTATGTTGAGCAGGTCACTCAGCTGGGATTACCTCACCCTCTGCTGGAGTGAGGAAGATGAGTGCAGATCACTCACCTGACTTAGGCTCACCTTACCCCCTCACAGGGGCCCCACGTTCAGGCACCAAAATTTTGTAAAATGGAACAGGAGTGGCCTGTGGGGGTAAGGAGGTTGAGTGAGATGGTGCTAACACCACGCCAGGAGCTCAAGTTCTGACGACCAGGCTCGGTTTAATGCGGAACAAGTAAACATATATCACAGACATTCACTAATTACAAATTGCCAATAGCTATTCACACTCTCATGTTAAGCTCCTGATTATGCTCGTGATCAGCCCAATTAAGGGAAGAGAAAATGCCTGAGCTCTGTATCCTCAGGTACTCCTACATGTCCTTGAAATCAAACAGGAGTTCCATACCCCAGTGTTCCAGAGCAGGGCAAATACTCCCATTTGAAAGGAAATGACAGAGACAGGTGTAAGGGGGCCAAAGCCCAGCAGCCCAGCAGGACTGACATTGAAACCAGTGTCCTTGTCTCTCCTCAGGGCCACTGTGGGTGAGAGGACTGAGGGCTCTGGGCAGTTCCACCCAGCCCAACTGGACACAGGCCCTGGCCTCCCTCTTAGGGAGCTTGGTCTGAGGCCTGCAGCTTCCTGGGCCAGTTCTGCTCACTGCTGGTTCCTGTGCTCCTGGGTCTCCACAGCAGCCCTGGCTTCAAGTCTCAGCTCCAGGCAGCACCCTTCCAGGGCTGCCAGCATGACTCTGAACCCTGACACCCCTTCTGGACTGCCAGGACATCCTGTCAAGTCTTGGTGGAAGCCTCTGTGACCCTGACCCTCTTGCCCTCTGCCTGCCTGCAAAGCCAGCATGGTGAGGCTGATGACAATGTTGGCCTCAGCAGGGAGCAGGTCCTGGCCTCCCTTGAGTCTTGGCTGGGAACCTCTGAGCACCTGCTGGCTGAACAGGGGGAGCCATGTCCTGCACTGTCCAGGGTCAGGACCCCAGAGCTCATGCCCTGCCCTGAGTGACTTTCACATTTTCATCTCAGCCTCTGAGCAGGTGAAGCTGGGCCCTTGTTGATTCCTGGGATCCCAAGACCACCCTCCATCCTCTGGGTACAAAGGCATGGGCTGCTCTCAGAGGAGCTGCTGGCCTCATCCTCTTGAATACAGCTCCTGGGCAGCACCACAGATGTGCTGCTCTCCTGGTCAAATTTCAAAGCCCCAGCTCTCCCTGCATTGTTCTTTCTGCCCTTCCCTGTCCTGCACATGGCATGGCATTAGTCATGAGGTCACAGTCCAGGGCATCCCCTGTGCCCTTGAAAGTGTCACCACCCACAGTCACCTTAAGCATGAGTGAGGCCAGCTCCCACTGTGAGTGGGTTCATACCCATAATGGGCTCTGAGGATATCACCAGTGTGTCCACCTGGATGATGGAGGAGTGTCAGATGAGCAATCATGTCCAGGGTGACAGCAAAAACCCAAATACTCACCAGTCACTTGCCAGATATAAGATGTGGGACACAGTGATCCAAAGTCCTCCTTATGTGGGTGATTTTACAGTCCCATAATGAAGGTGACCCTGTTCCCTCTATCTTAATTTTGTTCGTATGTGAAACAATTTAATGGATGACATATGCATAAAAGGAAAAAAATGCAAAAGAAATTTCAATTTCATGAGAGCTACTATGTACACTGTCCTGCCCCATGACACTCCGATCTGCTCACAGTGCTGCTCTACCTGGGCCTCCAACCACAGCCACTATATAGTAGAAGGACATGCAAACAGGACCTCCCTCTGCTCATGAAAACCAGCCCACTCTGACCCTGCAGCTCTGCACAGGAGCCCAGCCCTGGACTCCCACCTCATCCCACTCAGTTGTCACAACTGAACACAGGCTGCTTACCATGGACTGTGTGCTGAGCTGGGTTTTCCTTGTGGCTGTTTTCAAAGATGATTATTGGAGAACAGAGATCCTGAGTGTGTGAGTGGACAGGAGTGAGAGAAAGAGTGGATGAGTGAGAGTGCCCTGACCAGGCTGCCTCTGTGTTTGCAGGTGTGCAGTGTGACGTGCAGCTGGTGGAGTCTGGGGGTGCCTGGTGGAGCCTGGGGGGTCCCTGCGACTCTCCTGTGCAGCCTCTGGATTCACCTTCAGTAGCTATGGGATGCAGTGGGTCCGCCAGGCCCCAGGGAAGGGGCTGGAGTGGGTTGCAGAAATTAGCTATAATGGTGGAAGCACCTACTCCCCAGTCTCGGTGAAGGGCTGATTCACCAACTCCAGAGAAAATACCAAGAACACGCTGTATCTAAAAATAAACAGTCTGAGAGCCGAGGACCCAGCCACCTATTACTGTGCCAGAGACACAGTGTGGAGACCTCAGTATGAGTCCAGACACAAACCTCCCTGCAGGTCATCAAGGGCCAGCAGGGGGCGCTGAGCACACAGGGTACTCAAGGTCAGCCCAGGATCAGGTGTAGAGTGGGTTGAGGACTGGTTTCCTGCATCTGGGTGCCTCTCCCTGTACAAACTTCCCAAGGGCATTGTGACAATATGACTATGCTCATTTTTATTATCCCTGAAATTAACAAATATATTTTTATATATTTTTTTCTTTAAAATGAGTGCTTCATAGTTACACTTATTATCAGCATTCATTTGACCTACTCATGTACATTCTTTGAATATAAAAGCTTTGTTTCATTTCCCAGTGTTTCCTCTTTCCTTCCCTTCTCCCTCCCTGCTTGCTTTCCAACTGTGATCTTGCTTCTGATTTTTTATACTTTTCTTTATTTAGCACTGTACATGTGCATATGTCTGAGAATTCCCTGTGGTACATCCCTCTCTGTGCAGGGTGCACACATGTGCAGAGTTGATCATTCACATGTGCTCTCTCCCCCCAGCTCCTCCCTTTCCCTCTCCCCTCCCTCCTACCTCACCCTTAGTCTCATTCCTCTTCTCCACTCATGTCTTCTATTTTCTGTGGATTAATCCTGTCTTTGTTTTCTTTAATTTTTTCTGGCTTCCACACATGAGAGAAAACACTCAACCCTGACTCCCTGAGCTTTTCATATTTTACTTGTCCTAAAACTCTTGAGCTCCCTCCATTTATCATAATCTCACTCTTCCTAATGGATGAGTAGAACTGAATTTTGCATAAAATCCACATTTTCCTAACCAAATGTGCATGTATTGAGCAGAGAAATGCTGAGAGAAAGGCCTGAACCTGATAAAAATGTACACTTTGCCCAGTCCCAGTGATGCATCCAGATCCTTAGATGTATACTATGACCACCACAGACCTAGGACCAGTGTGTGCTGAGTCCAGTCTGTGCTGCTCTGAGCAGCTCTGAGGATGATGATTTGCAATGGGAGTGGTGGATTGCACAAGGCTCTGGAGACCAAGATGTTGCTCCTGACCAGGGCCTTCCTGAAGCTGCACCATCACATGACCTGAAGGCAGGAGGCAGAAGAGCCAGTGGGAACTCATCATGCCAGGAAGTCCCTCCACCAACGTGAGGGTAATCCAGGTGACCTGACCCAGGGTTTCAGTTGTTCTCTCCATTCTTGGACCACATGGACATGCCGAGGGAAACAGGGCAGCAGCCTTGAGAGCATGGGGCTGTGCTACCAGGAGAATCTGCAGACAATTGCTCCAATGAGAAGTCCAGCTTCTCCCAGGTCTGCATAGATCATGAGCATCAGGAAGGCCTAGATCACACATGTTAGAATGGAAGGATAGATAGATAGATAGATAGATAGATAGATAGATAGATAGATAAACAGATAGATGATAGATAGATGTTACACTTAAGATAGATGACATACACAGAGAAAAATAGAATACATTTGTCTCTTCCATAGGCTAGGACAGCACTGGCACCATTTTCAATGATATTTCTGACCTTGACACCTGTCACCTTCCCACAGTCTTCTTCACCACATTCCCTGGACTGGAGGAGGAGGATGCAGCCAGTGGAGAACGGGAACCATGGAGAGGGCTGAATTCTCCCAGGGCTGCAGTTTCCTTCACTCAGCAGAAGTCCCATGGCCAGGGCCTGTCCTGCCCCCATCTCACACTCAGGTACACATGTCCAGACCATGGACAAATCACCATGGAACACAGGTGGAGCCTGGCACTGTCTGCACTAGCAGGGGCTGTGTCTCTGTCACTGCATCCAACATGGAAAAGACCATCAGGTCACCACCTATGACAAAGGCCAGGTGACCAAGGGACAGGTCTGCAGTGATAGGGCTAAGGGCCACCCCACAGTACACAAGAGTTTAGACTGTCAAGCCTTGCTGTGAGAGAGTCCAAAGGGCAATAGGGACATGGTTGTTATTGGCTACAACTTAAGAACAAACCAATCACCACTGAGAAGTCCAAATATGTGAGTCTTTGTTAGCTGGCCGGCTGACTATCTCAAAAAATGCCCAATAAATGGCCATTGAGAGAACAGCCCTGACCACAGGGTTGTAGGGGATTTTATAGCATAACTCAATACATCAATCATGTATGTTGCTATGATATAAAATTACAAACTAACATCATGAGATCTAAAATCATAAGCAGAAGAGGGAAGTACACACGTGGACTCAGCTCATGACTATTGAAAGTGAGGACAGAGGCTGAATTTCTCCTTGCCCACAACTGGGCCCCATGCCCAACATAGGTGGAAGCAGCTTGTGTCCCTAATGGTTCTGTTTAAACTGGATTCTCCTTAACCAAAGGAGGTCCTCAGAGGGAGGCACAGCCTTTCCACTGCAGGTGCCTCTAAGGCCCACAGTTGGATGCATCCCTGGAGAGCAGGTAGCAGTAGAGTGGAGAATATGGACATCACATTTCCAATGTAGGATGGGATCTGAGGACGTCACCAGGTGTGTGCACCTGGGAGCTGGAGGAGGGTCAGGTGACCATTCATGTCCAGGTGATACCCTTTCTTTTTGGTGCCAAGTCCCCCTTCCTCACGGGCTGAAGCATAACCCAGAGAAGCATGCTGAGGCAAGTCCAGAGTAGAAGGTAAAAAGCTTTATTAAAGAAAAGTAAAAACAGACTTCTCCCAAGTGGAAGAAGGGGACCCAAAGGCAGAATCAATATGGTAAGTAAATCTTGTCCTTTTTATAAGTTTTACTCTCTTGTTCCCTTCCCCCTCATTTCCATTCTCCCTGTCTATGCCCAGATTGCAAGTGAGGTGCAAAAGCTGAGAAGCAGATGGGCAGGGGGAGGGTAGAAGTAATAACAGGCAGTGTCCAGGTTAGTGTTAATTAGCAACTATTTGCCTAAAGTCCTCCATAAGGGCAGGTAAATCTGGTAATCAATGGGCTCTGGACATCTCTGACATTCCATTCTCAAGGGCAGCCTTCAACGTCCAGAATGCAGATGGCCTTCATGTCCTTCATTTTCTTGATTTGACTCAATTTCTTTATTTCTACACTAACTGCCTATCCAATTCTGGCTTCATTCCCCCCTTTTGTTTAGGAACTCAACTGCTTGCTCTAAGGAAAGTGGGTGATGACTACTTTGACTGCTTTGAGCTGGAAGGGGGTGGAGTTGGGGGCAAGCAGTTTGCAGTTCCGTTCTTTTAGAAATTTGGTTGATCAAGGGGTCCATGGTAAAAGTCTGGTTGAGAAGAAATAGGTTGATGGGTCATTTGAGAAATGGGTGGTCTACAAGAGAAACAAGAAGTTATGAGTACCGGGATAAGATTAATGCAACAGTAAATGCCACAGCATTTTAGGCTATGGGTGCCAATGAGTATGATGGTGACAATAGAGACTAATAATGTTTTCCACCAAAAGGTACCAGAAAACCAGGAAATAAGAATTTGTCCCCATGATAAGTCTGGGGAGGACATGGCCTCTATCTGAGAGTGTAAATCTTTAAGGATGTCAGTCACATTGCCCGAGTTGTCAGGGATGTAAACACAGCATTCAGTTTTAATAATGGCACAAATGCCACCTTGGGCTGCAGTGAGGACATCTAAAGCCATCTGGCTTTGTAGGATAGCTTTCCTCATGAGTGTTACTTCTGTGTTCAACAAAGAAACACTTTCCTCAACATCATGGAGAGCAATTTGAATATAATTATTTAGGGTCTGCACATGCCGTATTACATCTTCTAACCCAAATTGTGGAATAAAGAACATTGAAGCTAGATGATCATAACAATAAAAAGGACTGTCTCCATCTATGTCTGAGATTGGGGAGATTTGCTGGCTGTTCTATATTTGGGGTCCATCTCCCTTGCATCCAGGGGTACCCAATGGTACATCTTCCTATCCAGCCTGGTGGAAGCCAGGGACATAAGCTTGTTCCACATATCCATTGGGTCCCTTTGGGTGCTGGCCAGCTAATTTCAGGTCTAGAGACCCAGTCAGTTCCAAACCAATCATTGGCCTGTAAAATTACAATTTGCTGGCATAGTGACTCTGGGGTCCATCTTCATCCTCAAGTACTATTAGGCCATTTGTCATAAGTATGATTACATTGTTCCCAACAGATTGGGGCTTTCTGGTTTAGCTGCCCAATGGTGGGTGTAAGCCATAAATATCCATCTCAAACCTGATAAAAAACACCTTTTTATCTGTGACATATGGATGGTAGTGGTGGAGAGTTAGAGGTGGATGGGCCTGGATGTGACTTAACAGTGGTAGAAATTTGAACATTGGTTTCCTTTAAAGTGAAAACCTTTTTATGGTCTGGTTGTGATAGAGTTCCATTTGTAGGCCATAGGTTAACATTGGCACAAGTAGCAGTGTGTAAAGAGGGTTTTTCTTCCTTCTGTTCTAATATTAAGAACTGTAAATTTATCCAGTCACTTCCCTGTAAAGGGGACACCCACCAAGGTAGTCCAGAGGTGCTGGAAAGAGGTAATAGTCCACATATCTAGCAATTATCTTTCTGTAACCTAGTGGCATACTTTTGGGCCCAATTTAGAAAAGAGTTGGTTTCAGTGGATCTGTCTACAATCATAAAGACAAGAAGAAAAATTTTTGTATCATCATTGTCTCTGTGGAAAAGATATTTTAGATCTTCTATTGGTGTACAGGAATATTGTTCCTCAGTCCCTTGGGAAATTTCTTTGCAACTCAACTCAGGATGGCAGGTTTTAACTCGAGAGTGGTGGATCCAGTTCTCTTGTTCCAGCGCTTTTACTGCAGAGGGGGTATAAGATTACAAGAAAAGGTCCTTTCCAAATAGGGTCTAAATTTGGAGAATTTGAAGGCATGGTTTTGACCATAACTAGATCTCCAAGCTCATATAGAGGGGGAGAAGTGATTGGCTCCATATGGGATATTTACAGATTTCAGTTTGAAATTTGACCAACTTTGTGATATAAGCTACTAAATCTGCAGTTTCTTGATCTTTAAGGTTATCATTCCTTAGGAATGTCCTCCCATATAAGATCTCAAATGGGTTGAGCCCTAATGTTTTTGGGGTGTTCCTGATTCTGAGTAGTGCCAGGGGAAGCATTTTAGGTCATGGATAGTGGATTTTTTGACAATGTTTTCTTAGATGTCTCTTTAGGTTGTCATTAGTCTTTTCTACTTTTCCTGAGGATTAAGGCTTCCATGCACAATGGAGATGGTATCTTATGCCTAGGGTTTGGATATTCCCTGAGTGACAGCTGACTTTAAAGCTGCTCCATTGTCACTTTGGAGACTGTGGGGCAGCCCAAATTGGGGAATTATTTCCTGTAATAAAGCTTTGACTATTTCTCCTGCTTGTTCAGTTCAGGAGGGAAAGGCCTCAGTCCACCCAGTAAAGGTATCTACCATAACCAATAAATATTGGAATCCATTGCTCTTAGGCATGTGAGCAAAATCAAGTTGTCAGTCTTCTCCAGGGAGACACCCTGTTCTTTGTAATCTTGGGGGCTTTTTGGCAGAGTTAAGTGGGTTAATTCTTTGACATATCTCACAGGCTTTGATGATTTGATTTGATGTTTGTTTTTGGAATATGTTTCCTTCAAATATCTCTTGAGTTAATTTGAGAGTCTTCTCCCAGATGGAAAGAATGATGGAGGGTATATAAAATCTTCCATTGGGAGCTAGCAGGAAAATAAAGTTTGCTATTTTCCATTTGAATCCACACAGAGGGTAAGAGATTACCTCCTTCAGATAAAGCCTGCTGTGTTTCCTCCTGGTTGTATTGAGGTCTTATCTCTGGGGGAGGCCTGTCCATATCAGAAGGGCTAAGGCTGTCATCTGTTGTAAAGTTCCCTTAGCAGCCTCTTTTGTTTCTGGGCATAGCTGGTATGTTCTCTGATGTGGAAAGACAGAGGGATCCTTTAACACAAATTTTAAATGGGATTACATTTTTGCCCATCCAATTTTGTCTTCAGTGGTCCATACTTCAGAATTTATATCACATTCAAATAGATGTAACCATAATGGTCCTAGAGGACCCAAATTAATTGTAATGGAAGCCTGAAGTTTTGAAAGTAAGTTCATTCCCATTAAAGGGGTAGGGCATTCTGGGACTATCAGGAATGCTTGAGAAACCATCATCGCATCCCACTCACAACTCAGTGGGGGAGTAGATTTTCTAGTGAGAGGCTGTCCAGACACCCCTTGCATTGTTACAGTACTGTAGGAAAGAGATCCAGGATAAGAGGTGAGCACAGAAAAACTGGCACCAGTATCTAAGAGGAAGTTGTCCTTTTGGCTCCCTACAGAGAAGCATACCAGGGCTCATGCATAGTGAAAGGAGTTACGAGAGCCATTAGAATGGACCTTGGGCCCCATCAGGCCTGTGTGGAAGAGTCTGGCCTCGAGGACCTACACCCCTGAGAACAGTCACTTTTCCAATGATTGCTTTGACATTTAGGGCAGGGCTCTAGAGGTGGCTGTTTGCCTCATGGGCATTCCTGTTTGAAATGTCCTCCTTCTCCACAATGGAAAAAAATCCCCTTGGTGGCCTGAGGTCACCTTTTTCCTCCTTTTTTACCCAGGACCTAACTCCTCTTAGGGCCAAGACCAGTGCTTCAGCTTTCTTTTCATCTCTATGCTCTCTTTCCTTCTTTTCCTCTTGATCTCGAGTATAAAAAACGGAAGTTGCAAGTCAGAGGATATCATCTAAGGATTGATCAAGGCCATATGCCAATTTTTCAATTTCCTCCAAATGTCTGGTGCTGATTGAATAATAAAATTGTCCTTTAAAATAGGTGGCCCTCTGTGGATTCAGGATCCACAGTGGTGTGTTTTCTCATTGCCTCCCTGAGCTTCTCCATGAAAATACCTAGACTTTCCCAGGAATGTTGTATAATTTCAGAGATCTTTGAATAGTTAATAGACTTTTGCTTGATTCTTTTAAGGCCCTCAAGGAATAACATTTGGAAGTGTCTAATTTTCTAAGCATCCTGTGCACTATTTGGATCCCAGTCATGAACATTTCTAGAAATTGCTTGTGCTCCTACTGGATAATTAGGTCTAGATCTACTTTGGGCTCTTGGGGTATGAGCAAGGTGTAGGTTATCCCCAAATTGTTCAGCTGCTTTTAGGGTAGCTTCCTTCTCAATGGAGGTTAAAATCTGTTTAAGTAACAGTATAATATCTTTCCAGGTGAGGTCAAACACTTGGCATAGGTTTTGAAATATCTTAATATAGTTATCTGGATCCTCTGAAAATCTCCCTAAGTCCCATTTTATCTGTCTTAGGTCTTGGAGGGAGAAGGGGGTAATACTTTCACTGGTCCAATTTCTCCTCCTGGCATCACCTGGAGGGAGGGAGTATATTTGATTTGTCCACTGGGGCAGATGGAGAAAGGCCAGGGTGTGGAGGACAGGAGTCCTGCTGATGGACATTAACAGTAACTGGATATTCAGGTGGACCCATGATTCCTTTCCCTCAGTAGGTGATTGTAGAGAATCAGAAGTAATGGCTGCAGGTGCTCTTGCAAACAAGGCACTTTGTGGTCCTTGGTGGGACTTGCCTGCAAACGGGATGTTCTGCCAAGAAGTCTGGAACCGATTGAGAAAGAACATTGTTTGCAAACAAGAATGTTTCTCTGGTCCTGAGAAAGGGCAGAGCTCAAAATGTTCCAGTCCAGATTAGATTCAGAAACTGTTAAAGAAGTGGTTATCCAGCTGTTGCGCATTAGTGAATTTGCCCTAGCCATTGCTGTTGGCTATTTGCCTTCTTTGTCTGTGGTTGAATAAAAGGCTTAGCTACATGTACTAAAGAGATCATTGCCATGCTGACCTGTGTCTGAGATTGAGTCACTTCAGGTGATTCCTTCAGGCTTTCTTCCCTTATGGTGGTTGTTATGGCTGAGTCTACTTTACATTGTTTGCATAATTTGGGGTTCTCCCTTAGGGTAAAGAAGGCCTGAACATAAGGTACCTCACTCCATTTTCCTTCCTTTTTGCAAAATCTATCAAGCTGTGAAATGGTATTAAAATTTACATTTCCCTCTGGTGGCCAGGATTCTCCATCACAGAGTTTGTATTGAGGCCAGGCCTGGCAGCAGAAGAAAATGAGACACTTTTTCCGCGGTATCTGTGGGTCAAATTTGTCCCAGATTTTCAGTATGAAGGCTAGTGGTAAACCTGGCAATACTGTTGAGAGTGAAGCTCCCATCTGATGGAGAAGAAAAAAAATAGACTTCAGGCACCCACACCGGAGACCAATTCTAAGGACATCTCCCTAAGTTTGAACGTCTTTCCAGTCCAGAAAAACCTGTCTCTCACTACCTGGCTTTGCCAAAGTTATTTCTGGCCTCCTCTGGCAAAGTGCTAGGTTCCTATTTTGCCCTAAGTTAAAAGACCCTGGAGAATTCAGAATTAAGGGCATTGCTCACTTCTTCCTGCCACTATAAATTCCTAATTAAAAGAGACCCACAACAAAAGAAAAATCGCACATCTTCCTGCCCACCTTCTGTAGACTAACGGAATCTCTGGAGGGTAGGGGGGCATCTCTTGGTTGCTAGGCATACAATGCCCTCTTCTCTGAAGGACTTAAGGGAGGGGATTGATTAAAAATATTTCCTCCTTACAGCTTGGAACACACTGAGTACATTTAGGCACAGATTTTAAATAAAACTAATTAAGACTAACCATGCAAACAACGGTAACCTAGGCATTTTATTACTAATTATCACATGTCTCTCTCATGATCCTACAATCTGAATCCTCTATATCTTATTGGCAGGCAAAGGGAAGCATCCAGGAGGGAGTGGAAGTGGTGGGAGTGTGGTATGGCCCATACGGAGGCAAGTGTAATTGGCTCTTTCCCTCAATGCCATTCATCAACTGATCACCCTGGACATCGCATCGGGTGGTTGGGAGAGGGAGTCCAGAGAAGGAATGTTTGAGATTTCACCTGAGAGTAGCCTGGGCCAGAGAAACTTTCAGTTGCTCCAACTCCTTTTTCCCTCCTCCAAACATCCAAGGTGGATCAGGACTAAGAACACCATTTACTGGTGGCAATTGCTCTCTGAGTCTTGACAGAAAAGTAGGAAATGGCTTCAGCAGAGCGCAACATCTCTGCTCTGCATAGAGCAGGTGATTGGAATTTGCTTAGGCTGGGAAAACTCTCAACGGAGTATTGAAATATGGCAGCTGCACTAGCGGCATTTAAGTAGCTAACAGGTGCCCATCTTGCCCTCCAGAAAGAAAGAGGTAGAAAGATGCTCCTCAAACAGATGTAGGGTGTGTGGTGTGTGAAGAAGCTTACCTTGGTGTAGATCTCAGTGGAACCTCCAAATCTGATACCCTTTTTTACCAGTGCTGAGTCCTGCTTCCTCAGGAGTTGAAGGATAATGCTGGAGAAGCATGCCAAGGCAAGTGCAGAGCAGAAAGTAAAACACTTTATTAAAGAAAAGTAAAAACAGACTTCTCCCAAGTGGAAGAATGGGACCCAAAGGCGGAATCAATGTGGTAAGTAAATCTTGTCCTTTTTATAAGTTTTACTCTCTTGTTCCCTTTCTCCCCATTTCCATCCTTCCTGTCTAGGCCCAGGTTTGCAGGTGAGGTGCAAATGCTGAGAAGCAGATGGGCAAGGGAAGCACTGAAGTGATAACAGGCAATGTCTAGTCAAGTGTTAATTAGCAACTCTTTGCCTATAGTTCTCAATAAGGGCAGGTAAATCTGGTAAACAATGGGCTCTGGAGATCTCTGACATTCCACTCCCAAGGGTAGCCTCCAATGTCCAGAATGCAGAAAGATTTCTCCTCCAATTTCTCAATATGACCCAATTTCTTTATTTGTACACTAAATGCCTATGCAATTCTGGCTTCACAGGGTGAGAGATAAGGCAAAACACTAGCTCACTCTTGTCAGAGAGGAGTTGTTGGATAGGAGAACAAACACTCTTGTTTCTGCATGTGATCTTAAATTTGCTGCATGGAATAAACACTGATATCTCCATCATATGATTCTGTGTTCATATTAAGTAAATTATGTGAATGTACAATCAGATCAAATTTGAAGAAATTCTAATTTCCTGAATGTGTTCTTCCCCCAAGCTGCCCATGATACTCCCATCTACAAGCGCTGCTGCTCTACCTGGGCCTCCACCCACAGCTGCTATATAACAGGAGGACATGCAAATAGGGCCTCCCTCTGCTCATGAAAACCAGCCCACCCTGACCCTGCAGCTCTGCACAGGAGCCCAGCCCTGGACTCCCAGCTCATCCCACTCAGGGGTCAGGACTGGACACAGGCTGCTCACCATGGACTGTGTGCTCAGCTGGGTTTTCCTTGTGGCTGTTTTCAAAGGTGATTAATGGAGAGCAGAGATCCTGAGTGTGTGAGTGGACAGGAGTGAGAGAAAGAGTGGGTGAGTGAGAGTGTCCTGACCAGGCTGCCTCTGTGTTTGCAGGTGTGCAGTGTGACGTGCAGCTGGTGGAGTCTGGGGGAGGCCTGATGCAGCCTGGGGGGTCCGTGCGACTCTCCTGTGCAGCCTCTGGATTCACCCTCAGTGATTACTACATGAGCTGGGTCCGCCAGGCTCCAGGGAAGGGACTGGAGTGGGTTGGCCGAATCAACCCATATAGTGGTAGCACCGACTACCCAGATTCTGTGAAGGGCCGATTCACCATCTCCACAGACAACTCCAAGAACATGCTGTACCTGCAAATGAGCAGCCTGAGAGCCGAGGACACGGCCACCTATTACTGTGCTAGACACACAGTGAGGGGACCTCAGTGTGAGCCCAGACACAAACCTCCCTGCAGGGTGTCCAGGACCAGCAGGGGGCGCTCAGCACACAGGGAGCTCAGGGTCACCCAGGAGCAGGTGCAGAGGGAACAGAGAACCTTTTACCTCAGTCCCTGAGGTTCATTCCCACCAGCACCTGCCCTGACCTCACCTTGTGGGCAGATTCTAGAGATCTCTCCTGTCTCAGACCCTCAGAAACTTCTCCTTCTCTCTATCAGGCCTCTCTGAGTTTCCCTCCTCAGAGACCTAGAAAATAAGGGAATTCTGAAGTGATGGATTTTGAGTATCATTTGCATTTTTAGTAAAATCTACTTACAAGATTTTTAACTTTAATTTAGATTCTTAAATTATGGCATTCGCAAGTAAATGGATAAAACTGGAGACTCTCATGCTAAGTGAAATAAGCCAGTCCCCCAAACCAAAGGACAGGTGTTGTGTGACCTGTGGAGACACAGCAAGGGGAGGGAAGGGAGGCTGGCTTGGTTAGACAAAGGGGAGCAGAGGGCAGGGAGGGGGCACAGGAAGGGCCCTGGAATGAAGGGGCATCACTCTCCTGAGTTCCTGTGTGAGGACAGGGTCAGTAATACCAGGTCATGTTCAGCAAAGGAATGGAAATTTCCCACCATCTACTGCAGTGTGTCAGCTTCCCACCATCCTGCCCACCTCTGATCAGATGAAGTGCATCATTGGCTCTGTCCTTTGCAGGTCCTGTTGTTCTGCTCCACTCACCGCTGACTCCTTGACCCCACTCTGCAGCAGGAGGTCTGACTCCTGCTCTTTCCCTCTGCACACCTGCTCCTCTGGGCAGGTCCCCCAACCCTGAGCTTCCTGGAAGCACCTGGGCCTCCTCAGTCCTCCATGCTGGGCTCCTCCTGTGGGCCAGTCTAGTGTGGTGTCCTTTTGCTCTGGCTTCTCTGAGAAGGACTTTATTTCTCCTTCACTTCTGGGCAGCTTCGTGGAGTGTAGCATGCTGGTTGGCATTTTTTTTTTTTTCCTTTCAGCACTGTGAAAATGTGATTTTATTCTCTCCTGGCCTGCAAAGTTTCTGCTTAAAATTCTCACTTAATGGGTGTGGAGGTGCATGCCTGTAATCCCAGAGGCTCCAGAGACTGAAGCAGGAGGATCACAAGTTCAAGGTCAGACTCAGCAACTTACTGAGGTTCTAAGAAATTTAGTGAGACCCCATCCCTAAATAAAAAATGAAAAGGACTGGGGATGTGGTTAAGTGCCCACCTGACTTCAATCCCTGGTAGGAAAAACATTTGCAGTTAATCTTTTGGTGATTGCCTTGCATAAAATAAAGTATTTCTTTCCTGCTGCTTATAGAATCCTCTCTTTGCCTCTGATTCCTAGTTTGATCATGAAGTGCTTTTGAAAAGATCACTTTGGACTGAGTCTAACTGGGGTTTTGAGCTTCATGGATCTGGAGGTTTACATCTCTCCCAGACTTGGGACACTGTGAGCTGTGACTTCATTCAGCACATTCGGCTCTCTGTGCTCTCCTTCTTCTCGGCTTCCTCTGGACTCTCGAGGCTGCAAGAGTTGCCTGCCTGGATCATGTCCCATGGTCTCACATTCTCTTTGTCCCTTTCATTCCCCTTTTCTCACTGGTTAATTCAGAAGCCTTGTCTCCAGACCCAGGCACCCTGCTCCTGCCTCACTGGGCTATCTGGTCCCTCTGACTTCATGCCCTGAACTCTCACGTGCAGCTCTGTTGGATCCTTCTTTCTGGTATCAGGGTCTCTGCTGATTTTCTTCCTTAGGTCTTGGATCATTTCCCATGTCCTGGACTCATTTGTCTGTGTCCTCCTGTGTCTCTCTGAACTTCCTTAAGGGCATGACTCTTATTTCCTTTTTGACAATTTGCAGAGGGCCATTGGGGAGAAGTGCTGTGTTCCTGGGCTGCCAGGTTGCTCTGTGTGGTGTGTCTGGGCCCCACATGGTGTCTGTGTCTGCAGTGTGACAGCCACCATCTGCTCACTGTGGTCCTCGTGGAAGACGCGTCCCTGGGAGGGAGCCAACCTGTGTGTCGAATACAGTGTGTCAGCTTGGATTCTGGATGGGGTGGGTGTGTGGCCCCTGCACCTGCCCCAAGGGCCTCGGTCCTGGGCAGTGTGGCTCCATGTTGTGCCAGCTCTGGGCACAGGGCTGCAGTGTGACTGGGTGCTGGTTGGGGACCAGTGTCTGCAGCTGCTCTGGGCCACAGCTCTGATGGACATGGCTGTTGGCTGCTGGACTGTTTGGCTGTGCCCAGCTCTACATGAGTGCTGAAGGTCAGCTGGCTCTGTGTGGCTCATGAGGTGTCATGTGCCCACCACCTGGCTAGCACCAAGCTGGGCCTGGGTACATGTGGATACTACTGTAGACTGGCTGCCTGGAGACATGTGACCCCATGTACTGCAGGCAGTCAGTACTCTGGGGACATGTGTCCAACATCTGATTGACTGTCAGGCCTGGCCACGCCCACAGCAGCTACCTACTGAGTGTGGGTTTCTTCTCTGTGCAAGTGACACAGGGAAAAGGTCAGGTATTCAGCTGGCTAAGAATGATGAGGGTCACACAAGACTCAGCTCAAGGTGGATCAGAGACTTCAGCACTGGAACCCAGACCTGTGCCTAATTAGAAGAAAAAGTAGGCCCGACCTTCATCATGTCAGCTAAGGTCCTGACCTCCTCAATAAGACTCCTGAAGTGCAAGAAGTAAAATCCAGAATCAATAAATGGATGGACTCAAACTGTGAAGCTTCTTCTCAGCAATGGAAACAAAAACATGAAGAAAAAACCTACAGAGAGGGAGAAAATATTTACCACATGCACCTCAGATAGAGTACTAATCTCCAGGACATATAAAGAACTCAAAAAATTCAAAACCATAGAAAAAATAACCCAATCAATAAATGGGCTAAGGAACTGAACAGACACTTCACAAAAGAAGAAATACAATTGCTCAACAAATATATGGAAAAATATTCATCACCTCTTCCAATTAGAGAAATGTGAAACAAATCTAAGATTCCATTTCAGACCAGTCAGAATGGCAATTATCAGGAACACAAGCACCAATAAATATTGGCGAGGATGTGGGGGGAAAGGTACACTCACACATTGCTCATGGGAATGCAAATTCCCATTGGTGCAAAGATTCTGGAAAGCAGTTTGGAGATTCCTCAGAAAACTTGGAATGGAACCATCATTTGACCCAGCTATCCCACTCCTAGCTTTATACTCAAATGACTTAAAATCAGCACCCTACAGTGATGCAGCCACGTCAATTTTTGTAGTGACTCAACTCACATGGGCAAGCTATGGAACCAACCTAGGTGCCCTTCACCAGATGAATGGATAAAGAAAGTGTGGTACATGTCCACAATAGAATATTGCTCTGCCTTAAAGAAGAATGACATTATGGCACTTTCAGGTAAATGGATGGAGCTGGAGAAGATCATGCTAAGTGAAATAAGCCAATCCCAAACAGCCAAAAGTCCAATGTTTTCTCTGATAAGTGGATGCTGATCCATAGGTGGGGTGGTGGCTAATAAGAAATGAAGGAACATTGGATCATTTGGAGGGGAATGAAGGGAGGGCTGGGCAGTGGGGATGAGAAGGACCATGGAATGAGATGGACATTATTACCCTGTGTACATGTGTGACTCCACTCCTGTCATGACTCAGCACCGTGTGCAGATTGAGGAAGGAGCAGCTGTGCTCCATTTGTTTTCAATGTGTCAAAATGCATTCTCCTGTCATGAATAGTCACTAGAAGAAAGAAGCTAAAAAGAAGAATCATGAGGTCGGGTTCTGCGAACATGGAGAAGATTGGCTGATGACTTTCAATCCAGGTCATGAACATGGGTAGGAATGTGGATCAAGAGTGTGCACTCATTTCTCAAGAAAGATCAAAGGTTCGCTGAGGTTGTTTTTCAAAAAACTTGTGTTGGTTCTCCTAGTCACAGCTACAGGAAAGAACAGAGAGACGATGAGTAAGGAAAGAGAGAAGCTGGAGGGCCATGAAAAGGTGACTGCCCTCCAGCATCGGGCTCTGAGTTCTGGGGTGCACTCCTCTCTGGGGGAGTCTGTCTCTGTCACTTTCTCACATAAGCTGTGCTTGCTTGCTGGCCTTGGCTGCTCATTCTCCCACTCCCTGGACATTGACTTGGTCCTGATCACCACTAAGACTGGGTATCACAAGTCCTCCTGTCCCCAGGGAATGGGCATACCTGGTTTGGAACCTGGGCTCTCAATCCCTCTGCTGGGCCTAGCCTGGTAACATCCAGGGTCCTTCAGGAAGGGAGCTGCTGCTGGCCACCAGCCCAGGGCAGAGCCTTCTGCAGTGCATCCAGCTTCCATCTGGTGCTGAGTCTGAGCAGCTCAGGTCTCTGGGGGTGGGCGATGGGCATGGGCTGTCACTCTGTGGCAAGGCAAGCACATGGAACCTGGGCAGCTCTCCAGACCTCAGCCTGCACAGCCATGGGGGAGCGTCCGTGCAGCTTCATGCTGTGGCAAGGGGCCCTCTGGGGTCTCTAGGTGCCTTTGCCCTGTGAGGAGAAGCCCCTCTTGGCTTGTGCTGAGGCACAGGGAGGGGGCGTGAGAGGCAGTGCCCAGCTGCCTCTCTGTGCTGCTCTCTTTCCCAGCCTCCTCTGGGCCTCCTGGCTCAGCCCAGTGTGTTTCTTCAGTCACTCAGGTTGAATGGCAGCTCAGTCATTGGCTGATGTGCTCAGGCTGCTCCTTTGTGTCAGCAACTCCACTTGGCCATCTTGCTCCACTGCTTCCTCAAACACTGTTTTCTGAACCCTCCTCTCCTTCCTTCCTGATTCTTCTGCATATTCATGTCTGCTGTTAATCCCTCCAAGAAAATGTTTATTTCAGTTATGTTAAATTTCAGCTGCAGAATTTCTGTTTGATTCCCTATATTATTCTCTTTTTATTTATATTATCATTTTGTGCATTCTTTGATTTTGTGATTTTCCTTAAATCTTTGCTTATGTTTTGCGTCAGTGCTTTGAGTCACTTAAGAAAAGCAGGCATACATAAAAGATACACTCATAACACACACGCCAAATTTAAAAAAATAATTAGAGATAAAGATCTTGCAACAGAAAGGTCTGGA
>JAJEJO010048307.1:0-28304 GCA_020662805.1 Glaucomys volans | reverse complement strand
GGACCTGCCCCAGAGTAGGGGCGTGTAGGGCGCCGCAGGAAATCTGACCCTCTTCGCTGAGAGAGATTCCCAGCTGGCGCGGGGGGATGGAGTCAGGGCTTCCTGGGGCACCCTGACTGTGCAGGAAATGCAGGGATTGGGAGGTGGGGGTCCTTGCCCGGTCAGCTTTTTATCCCAAGCCATCTCTGGTTTATTGAATTGGATCACGCCAGCTGCTGACGCCACTTCCCCCAGACGATTCTTACTGAAATCTGGGAATGTAGAGTCCGTGTTTCTGCCAGGATTGCCCACCAGAGCTCCGTGGCGGATCGGGTGGGGACCCAGGCACAAGCCGGCCTTCCCCAGCAGGCCTCGTAGCTGTTTATAAACAATGACTTTTGCAGCTGAGACCTGCGGGCTCCCTATGGATGCAGTCACGTGATGGCGGAGGGGAGGGGGAAGCTTCCCCTGTGCCTCCCTGAATCCTGCTGCTTATCCTTGTGGTTGGGCTAAGAAGGTGGGTGTGTGTGTGTGGAGGGAAGGGCTGTGGGCCAGGCTCCAGATCTGGCCAGCCCCAGGTCCCCACCCCATCCTAGGAGGAAGAGGGATTAGAGCCCCAGGAATAGCTTGGTGGGGGCTGGGAAGACTTACATCTTCCAGGTTGGAGGGGTAGCAGCAGATGCAGCTACTCTTGCTCCCCCTCCTCCCCATGACTGGGTAATCCATCTAGGTGCCTGGAGCAGGCAGCCCTGGGCCTGAGCCTGTTTCCTGCTCCTAAGAGGAGGAGGGAGATGAATGAGAATCTGAGAGCTAGCTGATTCTGCCCCCCACTCCACTGATGTCCAACTCCTGTCTGGCTCCCCATTGCTTCTAATGTGCCCCTTTGCCCCAATTGCCTTTTTCTGCAACAGCATCTTTGATGTAATTCTAGGGAAAGTAGGCATGGGCTGTGGCCCCTCCTTGTAAGTGGCCATGTGTCACTGGCTCACAGAGCTACTGTTCCTCCCTCTTCAACCCCTGTTCTGTAGTCTTGGGCAGTTGGCTGACAGCTGGTGGGCTATGTATGCTGGACTTGGCCAACAGCAGGGTGGCCATACCCAAACCTGGGCTTTATGGAATTGCAGTTGCTTAGTGTCACAGCTGTTCTCTGCCCCATTGGTACTAGTTAGGCACCCTCACCCTATCAGAAGCCAAGGCAGTGTGACAGGCATCCTGGCTGTCTCTGAAAGTACACTTCCTTCCATCTTTTTCGTTTTTGGTCCAGCTGCAGGTCCTGCTCCTAGGAAGCCCCATACCTCAATCCACACACTTTTCTGTTTGCTTTCCTGCCACTCAGAATCTGTCACAGACTGGTTGTTGCTAACAGGGCTGCCTCTTCAGCATCCTCTGGTGGTGTTCAGTATCCCCTCTAACTCTCATTGCTAACTGGAGTTCAATCCTACTGCCTTACAAATAGCCCCACCACTATACTCACCTTGCCTCAATCAAATCAGTGAGTAACCGGGAAATTCCTATTTCCTTATTCTCATAGGAGGACATTTTTTTTGGTGAAGGACAACAGGAGCTATGGTGGAAGGGCCAAAGAATATTCATGTGGGAAGAAGTGCTCTCATCATTCATTCTCTCTTCTCCCCATGCTCCCTTGCAACTCAAACATCCACCAAGACTCAAAGGGTGACAGCATGGTCAAGGGCATCCTGCCCTCTGGTGCTGTGGATCTCTGTGGGAGACAGTGAACCAGGTCTCCTGTGTCACTCCATGGATCCTGGGTCACTGTTACCACTGATCCACCTGCCTCTACCATGAAACTGGGCAGATCATATGTGTGCACTTTGGGCATTTACCAATAGGTAAATCACCCAATAGGTGCTTAGTGTTTATGAACAAATGAGGGCATTTGAGGGACTTGGCTTGGGAGCCCTGACACAGGCCTGTGGGTGGTCTGATTTGTGTCATGTGCTACTTTGCTGTCCCTTGTTCATCAAATCCTGTCTAGATGTGAGCCAGATGCCTTCTCCTAGGCTGAGCCCCTGGACGTGGTCTCAGATGGGGTGCATGTGGCTCTGGCTTGCGTGTAGCATATTTCTATAAGGTCTCCTACCACCACTGCTGGCCTCTCAGCCACCCCCAGTGTGCCTGGAGCTCAGGCCTGTGGGTGCCATGAGGTCATCTTCCCATTGCGTTTGGCTTGTTGGACCCTCTTTAAATGCCTGTGTCCATTTTTGGGCCTCAGAAGGGTGGCTGGGCAAAGCCAATTTAGGGTGGAGCCTGGGTCAGATGACAGAGAGGATTAGAGGTTGGCGGATTGGGCCCCTTGGGGGATGGGGTGGCTGGGCAGAAGGACAGCTGGGGTGCAGGGGGTAGAATCTGTTCTGCTGGCGAAAGGTCTGTGGCCCAGGAGTCCTCAGAGCCTGTGTCAGCGAGGCTGGGCCTTGTTCTGGTGGAGCTGGGCTGGTGATGAGCATAGGAGAAAGCCTTGGCCCTGGGTGGAAGTGTGTACTTTCCCCCTCCTGGCTGGCCTTCCCCGAGCAGGCTGGACAGTGGGGAGCACCAGCTGGGAGGGGGAGGTCCCAGGGCTGTCCATGCACACATGCGCTGGCATTCCGAGCAGATGCTCATTAAAGGAAGGGGCAGTAGCAGTTATTTATAGGACCCTGACACATGGCCATGAATCTCACCATGTTCCTCTGCGTGGTCAAGGTCTTCCTACGCAGTAGCCTTGTCAGCCTCTTCAGTAGGAGCCAGGGCCTAGACTCCAAGCCTATCCTTACAGCAATGATAAGAATGGCCAGATCACACTTAAGAGCAGGTGCACATGGGCCTTTTAACATAAGAGGCAACTGGGGCACAGGCAGTTCTTACCACCCATCCAATCATACAACCTTGTGATGGAGCTCAGAGCCCACCTAGGCCACTGATTTTACATGTACTTCTCTTCCCTCCCAGGGCCAGTCCAGAGCTGCTGCACCAGAGCAGCAGGTGCTTTGTCCACCTTTGCCCTTGAGTGTCTGAGGCCCTTTCCTCATTCCCCCCACCACTTCCTACTCCTTAGATCGCTGTCTTTTCCTCTACCTTTCTCTGTATCTCCTTGCTCTGGACCTTTTCCTTCTGTTTGCCCAGGCTTTTGATGCACCTTTCAGACTGGGATCAGCTTCCTTTGAACACAAGTTGTTTATGTAAATGCTCATCATCTGCTGGAGGGTGGGATCCTGTCATCTTATCTTGATGTGTATAGGGGGCCTGGGGCATTGGGTTTCGGCAGGTGGATGAGGGGAGGTTGGAAGCACAGCCCTGGAACCTCTCTGAGCCCCTGCAGGCTTGAGTGGCCTCAGTACAGTGTGCTGGCAGGGTATAAGCCAGGCAAAGATTGTTTTGTCCAGGGGAAGGAGAAGGGGTCCCAGGAGGCATGAGTATCTACTGAAGTGTGGAGGGGGAGTGTTAACAGTCAGGACATTAGCAGCATGGAAGAAAACGGGTGGCCATGCAGCAGTTTCAGGCCAGATTTGGTCAAGTCTTGAATGTTGGGGAAATCGTTGTACCCCAGGGATTCAGGGAAGCCGAGCTTGACTTCTCACCCATCAGGACTCCCTTCTTACTTTTGCTCTCTGGTACCTGGCCAGACCTTTGCCCCCCTGTAACCCAAGGTAGAGCCTTATGTGGTCATTTTGCTGTGGAGGTTATTGAATCCCAGAGTCCCACCTTCCACTTTAGACCTTCTGTCCTGCACATCATCATGTGAATGACAGCAGAGAGTGTGTGGGCTTTGGGATCCCCTGACTGGCTGAGGGATCTTAGACAAGTTGAGAGACCTTTCCAAGACTTGTTTCTTTTTGTCGAATTAGGGATAATGATAGTTCCTCTTTACATGTATGTTGTGGAAAGCAGAACCTTTGACAGGTGCCTGGCACATAACAAATGCTCACTAAAGCCAGCCCCACAAAACTCCCACTGGTAGCCCTCCCTCCCCACACAGTCTCTCGTTCCAACTCCTTTCCCTGGGAGTGTCCATTACAGGCCTCTGTAGACAGCTAATCCCTGCTGAGCCCTTAGCTGATCAGCGTGCTATCACAGCTTTGGGGTGGTGCATTCATATGTTCTTGTGTGTAGTATGTGTGTCTGTGTGTGCTGTGTGCCTGTGCTTGTGTGTGGTGTGTACAGGGGCAGTCTATGGCAGGAGGAATCTCTTGGACTGGAGAGCAGACTGGGAGTGAATCTCAGCTCCTACACATAAACTGTTACTGGGCACATTTCCCTTGTTCATCTTTACTTTTCACGACTGGTAAAGTGGTGATGGGGTTTGCATATTCATTCCTTTATTCTCACAACAAATTTTCAGTACCCACTAACTTCTGGGCCCTGTTCCAGGGAGTAGGAATCCAGAGGTGAACAATCTAAAACCCTGCTTTGCTAGAGCTGGTATCCCAGCCAGGGAGAGTCAGTATACAAACGGTTATGGTGACAGGTAGTCACCGGAGCTAGAAAGCAGGAGGGTGCCCTGTACGTGAGACCTGTGCTGATCCTGAGATTCAGATGTGATGTGGGATGTTGGCCGGTTGGGTCGAGGTTGTGGGAAGCTTCTGGTCTCCAGGTGAGAGGGCACCTCTGGGAGCAGGGCTTCCTATTGGACATCAGGTTTGTTGTGCTTTTCTTTTCTTTTGGTACTGGGGACTGAACCCAAGCACTTTACTACTGAGCTATATACCCATCCTTTTATGTTTTCTATTTTGAGACAGGATCTCACTAAGTTGCTTAGGGCCTAAGTTACTGAGACTGACCTTAAAATTGTGATCCTCCTGCCTCAGCCCCTGGAGTTGCAGAGATTATGGGTGTACTCCACCATGCCTGGCATATGTTGTTTTTTTCCAAAGCCACCTTTTCATCAAGTCTCCTTTGGGATTAAAAATACAAAGAAAGGACACCAATGTTGAAAGTACAGGCAGGGCAGGTCCGGGCAGATGTGTAGCTTTGGTGGGTGTTTGTGCAGGGGTTGGGGGAGCAGACCTCCTATGCTGGATATAGGCTGGGGGAGGTGGGAGAGTCCACTAAAAGATGAAGGGGACTGTGCCACAGATGGTCTAGACTAGGAGGGCCATGTGTAAGATTTTCACATGGAACCGTGACAGGCATAGCAGAATGACACAGCCTTAGAGAACTGGGGTTGAGTCCCTCCCCAGGCATTCTTGCCCTTAGGCTAGTCTTGCTGACCTCTCTGATCCTCAGTTTCCTTGTCTGAAGAAGGGGTACTTGCTGCCAGGGCCATTGAGAGATGAGATGGAAACATGCAGGGGAGGCTGCTCGCCCACCGTGGGGACCTAGATCCACCAGTAGGATTCAGCATTCTCTTGCTGTTCTTTTGCTGTTTCATGGAGAAGCCTGGCACCCGGCCTTCTGCGCACCCCTGCCTCAGGCTGCCACCTTGTAACAAGGCCACAGGATTGTGCACATGCCAGTGACTGACAGGGGTCAGGGCTGGGGAGTGGAAAAGAGAAAGGCAGGTTCTTCCTGCCCCAGGGGAAAGTTTGTCAAATATTAACTTAATAATAATAGCTGTGGGTTACTGTATACCTGCCATGTGCCATCAGCCCTGCCAACAAGTGAGGACATTAGGAGTCCCTTGAGCAAAGGAAGAAACTGAGGTTTGGCCCAGGGGTGTGATTCCCATGAATTGGCCATCTCTGTTGTGGATGAGGCAGTGGGTCTGGCCCTGGGGACTGCCCTGGAGACACGCAGATGAGATGGCAGTCTCCAGCCTGGGGACCCTGACTGTCCCTCCAGCCCCACTTGGAATCTCGGTTTATACTTTGGGGTGTGTGGTGGACTCGGGGTGATAGGAATACCTGAGGTTTCCAGAAACAAGTCCAGAGTTAGGGGTTCATGCATCACGAGGACAGGCAAGACCCTGTGTATGCGTCTGTTTTCCTCACTAACAAAAGCTATGTTCAATTTATTCCATCTAAAGGAGGACTCCTTATTCTGAAATTGTGTCCTGCCTACTTTTGTTTCAGTCATTGCTATAATGTTTCTTTGTCGAAATGATAGCATTACTGGTCACTTTTTTAATGTGCTTGGGGAGGAAGTAGCCATGCTGCTGATCATACACAGGGATATAGAGAAGATTTTCCTTGGTGAAGGACTCCTGCTCTGGGTCCCTTGATGCCTACCTCTGTGGCCTGGGTTTAGGCTGGAGGCAGGCCTGTGTGTCTCTGCTTATGAGGATGGGTGCCAGCCTGTGTCCTATAGTTACTGTGGCCCCATACCCTCAGCTTGGGCTTCCAGTTGTCCCTTGATATCCTTGTTTGGTGGGTTCCAGGAATCCCACCTTCCAGATGCTAAAATCCTCCTATACTCAAGCCCCTCACATAAAACAATGTATTATTTACATATAACCTAGGCTCATCTTCCCTAGATTGCTTATAATGCTAATACAATGTAATTGTGATATAAATAGTTATTATACTGCATTGTTTAGGGAATGGTGTCAAAAAGTCTGTGCATGTTCAGTACAGGCAGTTTGTTTCTTTTGAAGATTTCTGATGCGTGGTTGGTTGAATCTGTGGATGTGGATACACAGGGTTGACTGTACTTCTTGCATGCATGGGTGCACGGCTTCTGTGGCAGCAGAGAGACCCCGCTGATGGCTCTCAGAGATTCTGGGTTTTAGGGTGCAGGGTAGAAGAGAGGGACTGCAGGTTTCAGACTGGTGTAGGGGGTGCCGATTCTACCCTGCCTCTACCACTGTGGAGTGATCTAGTTCTCCCTCCACATTACCTTCTCCCATGATGAAGTGGCATGATGAGTGGACAGCCCAGGCTACAGTGGGGCCTAACCTAAGCCAGTGGCTATAGCACTTGGTGCTGGGTAACAGGGTTCTTGTGATTGGCCAGGGCCCTGCTAGGGAGTCCTGCCTGGTTTTAGGCCAGATGCCAAGTGGGGCTTGGCCTCAGTCCTCAGCAGATGGGTGTTCATAAGAGCCTACGGGTGACAGAGGAACAGGGGGGCGCTGACTGGTGGTGGTGGGGATTAGTGTGATTGGCTAGACCAGATACTTCACTGTTAACGCAGCCTGCCACTGCTCTCAGACACGGTTCTCAGGCTCTTTGCTGAGCCTCTTCCCTCAGCTTGCAAGGACCTGCACCTTCTCCTGCTCCCTGACCCAGATCCTGAGTGTCACAGCAAGCAGATGCAGTGGGATTGGGGTCACAGCATGGGGCTGGGGAGGAGTCTGGACTTGGAGCCTTCTGGGACAGACTTTGGAGTGCTGGGAACTGGGAGTGGTGTTCCCGGGAGTGGGCAGTTGTACCTCCTATATTGTGCCTGGCTCCCACTGCTGCCTCTGTCCCTTTGGAAGGGCTATGAACTGTGGAGATGTCCCCTCTGCAGTGTGAGGGCCCAGTGCCATGGGCTGAGCCCTGGATCATCATGGGAGTGAGTGAGTGGGTGGTTGCAGGCGGCAGCTGCTACATGACTGAGCTGGGGAGAATTCCTTGCTGCCAGGGCTGCTTGCTACTCTCAGCTCTTCCAGACCACTGCAGCCTCCTTTCCTCAGTGCTACCAGGGCACCCTTGTCAGCATCCTGTCTCCCCAAATATGCTCCTTGTTTTGTTGTTGTTGTTATTGCTGTTGTTTGATACTGGGGACTGAATCCAAGAGGCATTTTACCACTGAGCTACGTCCCAAGCCCTTTTTAAATTATTATATTTATTTTTGAAAGAGGACTTTGCTAAGTTGCTGAGGCTGGCCTTGAACTTGCAAACCTCCTCCCTCAGTCTCCTGCCTCAGCCTCCTGAGTTGCTGGAATTACAGGAGCATGTCATAGCACCAACCTGGTGCTTTGCATGCATCACTTCTTGCATGGGTTAGATCCCCTGAGGGGACTGTAGCTTACCTACGGGGAGGAGTCATGGCCATCTTTTTCTTTCTTTTTTTTTTGGTGCTGGGGATTGAACCCAGGGGCACTCTACCACTGAGCCACATCCCCAGCCCTATTTTGTATTTTATTTAGAGACAGGGTCTCACTGAGTTGCTTAGGGCCTCACTCAGGCTGAGGCTGGCTTTGAACTCGCAGTCCTCCTGCCTCAGCTTCCTGGGTTGCTGGGATTACAGGCATGCGCCACCGCTCCCGGCGTGACCATGGCCATCTTATTATCCTGTTTGAATTCTCTCTTATGTCCATTGTGGGCCAAGATGCTGAGAGGCTCATGATGGTGCTGTCCATGTCCCCATGAAGCTGCCTGCCTTGTACATAGTACCCATCCCGGGACTGGGGTTCAGGGAGGGTATCGGAGGGAGTCCTGAGGTCTGTGCCTTGGGCCTGGGCAGTCAGGAAGGATTCCTTGGGGTGGGTGAGTCTGAGCTGAATCCCAGGGCAAAAGAGGCAGGCTGGAGTTGGGGAGACATGCTTCTGGCAGTGGGGGGAACAGCACTCCCAAGGCCTGTTCAGGCACCTGGAAAGGGTGAGTGTGGATGGGGTGAGATGAGGCCTGGGTTTGAAGAGAAAGGTAATTAGAGCCAAAGGGCTGGGATGTAGCCTGTGGGCTTTGCCCCAGACCTCTTTAGCTTTTTTCTTCAGGTGTTTGAACCACTTTTCTAACTCCAGGTTTGGGTTCAACTAAAGACTGGGTGTTTTATTGATCTGGGACTTGGGAGCTTCTGGCTTTCTGAGGAGAAGACTGAGGCCCAGGAGAGGTAGTGAGCCCTGAGTCCCCAGAGGGAGCAGCCTCAACTAGAATAGAATCCAGACATTTCCAGGAAGGCAGAGGGGGACAGGGACAGGGTTGGGCTACAATCCTGGAGTCCACCTGTTGGGGCTGAGGCCAAGGGCCAGGTGACACCTGCTGCTGAATTGCTGGTGGACAGCATCTTGCACCAGCTCTACCACATGCACGTCTGTTTCTCTATCTACTTCAGAGCCCAGGGTGACACAAAGAGGGCTTGACACTGCTGGGCTTGGAGAGCAAGTTGGGAGGGTTGGCAGTAAATTGCTCACCCACTTCAGGACACCCCTGTGCCCCTTGAGGCTGGCCATTAAGATGGGCAAGGGAATTCCCCTTGCTTTTGGATCAGAGCGATTCTGCCAGCTATGGGGACCCCTGGTTGCAGGTTCGCACCACTGGATGGGGAGGGGGCACAGGAAGACACAGTCCTCGTTGTGTGGAGATAGGATTGGGGGCACCAGCTGGTTGGTGATGCTGATTTGAGTTTCCAGGGGAATCCTGTGGCTGCAGGAGTTTTGTTGGACTTCAGGACGAGAAGGGGGATGGGGAACAGGAGAGTCTTTGCCAGTCCAGCCCTATTTTCCAACAGCTGTGACTACTTTCTTTGGACCCTTTGCTCAACTTGCTCTCTCCATGGGGCTTCTGCCAAGATGCCTGGGCCCTGGGGACAAAAGTGGCACTGAGAGGCCTGAACCACGAGACATCCCTTGTGAAGACCCCTGCTTCTCATCTAGCCAGCCCCCTGTAGCTACCCTCTTCTTCTGGGCCAAGATGGCATCGGCTATCTTATTCCATGTTGTTCAGTCCATGGACAACTGTCTCGGGGGACAGATTCTGGGGTTGGGGTGGATGGGTGTGCTGATCTGGACTCAGGACCACTGGCAGGTGGGAGAAAGGGAAAGAAGATTCAGGGGTGTTTTGGGGAGAATTAAGAAGCTTTAACCTTTGGAGAGACCAGGGAATTTGTACTGCAGTTCCAGGCAAGTTGCCTGCCCTCTCTGTTTCATCCTCTGAAAGTCATCTGGTGAGAGTTCTTGCTCCTGGGGTTTGTGTGAGGGTGAAGCACCTGGCTTGGCGCCTGCTCCCTGGTGGGGGCTGATGCTCTGCTCTGCCCCAGGGAGATCTTGGGAAAGCCCTTGACATCCCACAGGTGCACACCATTGTGACTTTTTGTTTTGTCTGTGCTTGTGACAGGTCTCTTGAAATTGAACTGCATAATGTCCTTAAGATTTTTTTCCTGCATAGGCTGAAAAAGCTAAATTGGGATGTGGTGGCTTCACCTCACAAAGGAGAAAGTCAGAGCTTCCCTGAGCTAGACCCTGCTTGAAATGGGCAGGGCTGGAGGACACATGGTTCCAGGTGGGGCTGCATGTTTAAGTGGGCAGAGGACGGTCTCAGAGTCATGCATTCATTCATTGGAGGAGCCTGACATGCACCAGGAGAGCATGAACTTGAGAGATCTGAGTTGGGCCCTGGTCACAGATCCCAGTGTGCCCAATTGGGAACTGGGAAGCCTGCAGCCAGTGGAACTCTGGCTCCTGTAAGGGATAGTGGCAGCAGCTAAGCCCCTGCTGGGTCCCACTGGGTCTGGATGGTTCAGGAGGGCAGGACCTTCTTAGCATCTTCATTGAATTTGGTAAATTACTAAGAACCATCACATCTACCACCTGCCATTTGTTTCTCTCTGCCCTGTGAGGTCACTGCACAGAAATATGGTCCCCCTGGGCAGATGAGGATACTGAAGCTCAGGGAACCCTGGCATCTCCTGATGGAGAAAGGCCACTCAGAGTGGCCTTTCTCACTTGCTGTTATTCCTCTCCTGGAACTTAGGAGTGAGATGGTTGGGAAGGGGAGAGGGATGATTATTGAAGAGCAAATGTGTTTTCAAATGAAAATCAGTGTGTGGGCTGCAGCAATCAGGGAACACCTGGTATATGTTTAGGGGATGAGAGTGGGGGTGGACCCTTGGTTACCCAGGAGGCTGGCACATCAAAAGAGAAGATGACAGTTGAGAGCTAGACCTCTCACTGTTGGGGATTTCCACATGGCCCCTGAGATCCCCCAGCTACTCCAGGAGGAAGGCAGGGTGTAGAGGACCTGGGGGCCTGCAGGAAACAAGGGACCTTAAGGATTCAGGGCTGGATCTGAACGAAGCTGGTCTGACTCTGTGCTCCCTGGATCCTCAAGGTGTCAGGGAGAGCTAGGTCAGATACCATATCTCCCACCTCCCATCAAGATAGGTTTGGGGGAGCTTGGGAAATTTAGTAGTTTGGGAGGCAGCTTAAGACCAAGTGAATAGCCAGGAGTATGAGCTGAATCTTGTTCTAAACCAAGAATCAGAATCCACAATTAATTGGATGCATTTGCTAAACCTGGGACAGGACCCAAATATTATTCTTTTTCTGAAATACAAACTAAGCCAGAAGTTTATTTCTTGATGTCCTTTCTCTTCCCTCCAAGGACTCAGTGAAGCAGTGTGTCCTGGAAGCGGGCCTGGCTGAGCTGGAATGTCACCTGCTTCCCCAAGTGGGCCAGCCTGGCCCTGTCCTACTGGTTGGGTGGGCAGCAGGCCTGGAGAAGGCCATAGCTAAGGCATGCTCTGGTCCTATCCTGAGGACTTAGGGGGCAGTACTTACCCATCTCTGGTGGCCATGTGGGGGTTGCTCCCAGGCTGGCTTGGGGTGGACTGTGGAAGCTTTGCTGAGAAGTGGGTACGGGCTTAGGGCCTGACCAGGAGAGCTGAGTCAGCGTGTGGGAAACTGCTCAGGAGTGAGGACAGAGCTGCTGCACTCGAGGGTCACCCTGCCCGCTGTGCCACTCAGATCAGAGAGGCCACCCCCGCATTCTGCAGCAGCTCCGTTTCAGTCCTGCGCACAGAGTTGCTGCCTTGGCATTGCAGTGCATCTGAGGCCTGGAGCTGCAGAGGCCTCAGGCAGGCAGCCCGGACCCTGGGATTCTGCTCCACCCGCTCCCATTACTTGGGCCAGTTATTAAACCTTTCTGGCTTCTGTTCACTCTTCTATAAAATGGGGTAACAGTCCTGCCGGCTGAACCCCAGTCCTCCAGGAGGGAGATGAATTCTGTTGTGCATCTGTATTCCTGGCCCTGGGCACACAGCAGGCACACAGCATGAACTGATTTGAGTGTGAGACTCCAGGGGATAAGGACAGGAAAGGCTTTGCAAAGTATGGCAAGGGGGAAAGAGTACCACTTTTAAGTCTTAGAGCACAGGTTCAAATCCCAGCTCTGCTCTCCTAAGTCCTTTGACCTTGGGCAAGTTATTTATCCCCTTTCCTGTTTGTGGAATGGGTTTATCGTGAGGGTTAAATGGGAGAATGTGTGTTTTCATTTCACACTGAGGACACCTAAGGTCAAGGTGCCAGCTCTGGGACAGGATGTAGTGGTGGGCTGGTGTGGGGGTGTTAGGCCACACCATGTCTTGTGTGTGTAAACTCTTGGGCCATCATTCCTGAGACCAGGCCTTGGCCCACCAGTGGTGGAGGAGTCCAGGCCCATTTGGGATCTGATGGCCTGAGGGCTATCAGAGGAAGTAAGGAGGGGAAGGGGATAGTCCATAGAGGACCTTCTAGGTGCTAGGCCCAAGCTGCACTGGGGAACCCCAGCCCTCTTAGTCCTTGCATGGGGTGGCCAGGGATCTGCAGATCTCCACCCCAGCCTTGTCCCTTGCTCCTTCATTCCTGTGACTGACTGCTCTGGCTGTCAGATCAAGGCCCCTTACTGGAGAGTGGTGTTTCCTCTTGTGAAGAGGGCTGCATGGGAGGGGACAGTTAGGGGTGACCAGGGCTGCAGGCGCAGTGGGGGTGCTGGTCTTGGCTGTGCTTTCTGGGATCCTCTGTTCTCTCTCCTGTGTGTGGGTCCCTCCTACCCCTCTGAACTCACTGCTACATCCCTTTTCCTGTAGACTTTGGAGAAGGCCTGGCTTGTTGAGCCAGAGGGACCTGGTCACACGCCTCAGAAAGTGAGACTGGGTCTTCAGGAAGGGTGTTCCATATGAGTCCTGGAAGTCAGGGGTGAAAGGACTTTCATGCTCTGGAGGCTAGTGACCTGCCTAAGACTGTGGGTTAGTGACAGTCCTCTGGCTGCCCCCTACATTGTCCCCTTGAGCTGGTGAGTGAAGACATTTAATCAGCAATATTATCTCATGCTGGGCAGGAAACTGGGCAATGGTCAGCCTCTCTGAGCTCTTCTGCTCTTTTTACTTCCATGTGATGTCAGCAGGGCCTGGATTATGGCCCAGAGAGGGTTGGCACCTGTGAAATCACACAGCCTGTCAGAGTGGGGCTGGGAGGCCCCCTCCCTCCTTTTCCTGTCCTTCTCTTACCCAACTGTGTACAGCATCTGGAGGAGGTGGTAGACAGTGCCTTCCCTGGCCCCTTCTTCTCCACTTCAGTCTCCTCTAGCCCACCATGTTCTTTAAGAGCATTCCTCCTTGCCAGTACAAGAACAATAGATGCAGGATCAGCAAGGGGAGACCCAGAAAAGTCCCATCTATGTCCCTGAATATTCATTCCATCTGCCAGGGAATGGGCACAGATAGGGGCAGAGCCATGGCTAAGGGTCATGGGCAGGGGCAGGGCTAAGGGCAGGGCTAGGGGCAGGGGCAGGGTTTAGGGTCTGTGACTCCCTCTTCCTGTTACTATTTTCTCTTACTTCTCCCCACTGCCCTCACCCCTAGTAGCCCCTTCCTTCTTCATCCCTTCCCAACTCTACTGCAACCTCTTCTACAGACTTCTTGGGGGAAAAGGTGGTAGAACAACCCTGTGCTGGGATAGGACCCCTTTCCTCTGCTCTGGACTCTGGGCCTGCCAGCCTCACCTTGGTTTCCCTGTCTTCAATGCAGGAGTCCTTCTCGTGGTGCCTTGAGCGCCGGGTACTGTGGATAGTCCAGGGCTGAGGCAGGAGGCTCTTAGCACAGTGGTCGGAATACCTAGGCTCTGGGAGTGACAGGAGGCTGCAGTGAGGTTGGCCCTCCCACTGCTGTGCTACACTTTGAGTTTTGGTGGTGGGCGCTATTTAAAACCAACCAAAACTGGGTGGGAGCTATTTAAAACCAACTCTGGGTATTCACTCCACTGAACAACAAAAATAACAATGGTGTCCCAAATAATATTGATGTGTTTGAAGTAAACACATATCTCTATTACCATTTAGTAGTTCTGGTGTCACAGATTTGGAAACTGAGCACCCTGATTAATAAGTGAATAACCTGGTTGCATGTCTAGGTTGCAGACAGGAACACAGAGACACACAGAGAGCTGAGGGCATTCAGAGGGACGAGTGAGTCTTGTGCCTGGAGGAGGTGATGCGAAGGGCCAGCAGGGCCTGGAGTCTTCAGGGAAGCAGGATGGTGGGGGTGCTCATGGGACCACAGCCTGTTGTCCACCCACACACTCAGACCTTCGCTTGGCCCAGACGTGCTGGCAGGCCCTTTCCCTGCTCTCCTGGCGCCCTCAGTTCTGTTTCTTCCCAGCATGGGCTGCTCCTTGCTGAGCCAGGAAAGCAGGTGCTAAGGGGCAGGTGGGAGGCGGTTGGGCTGGAGGGGCAGATCCCACCGCTGTTTATGGCCAGCATCCTGGCCTGTGCTGAGAATAGCACCCACGCTTGTGTGGGGGCACAGGTGGGGCAGCCATGCTGACATCTCAGGACAGATGGGCCGAGGGCTGTGGCCAAGGGTGTGGTGCGTGCCTATGGAGACACCCTGTCCTCAGTGGGCCCCACCCAGCATGAAAGAAGAGGCTGGAGAGGCTCCCTGGGTCACTCACATTCTGCTGCCGAGTCCTTGCTGCCAGCCTTTGGGCTTGGCACTGGGGGGTGCAATGCTGAGGCCCAACCGGGGTTTCTTGTAATGGCTGCTGTGGGTCCTACAGGCTGGCCTTGCTGGAAGGGATACTACTTTGAGTTGCTGTTTGGTTGATTTCCGTGGAGCCTTGAACCACTTTACCCTTTTAACCAAGCAGACTAGGGAAAAGGCGGGGTGAGGGATTGCAGGTGTCTGCAGAGCTGTGGGTGGAGGAGACTGCTGAAGGGAGATTGGTCCCAGGGACCATGGGGTGGGTTGAGTTTTGTTTTCCCAGAGGAATGCTGAACCCTAGTGAGTCATGGGGGTAGGTGTCTGGGGCAGCAGGCACCCAGAGAGGCATATGTGGGTTGGGTGTGGGGGGAACTGGGCAGGGTGAGGACTTGGTGGGTTAGGCTTTCCAAGGTTTCTGGCCTCGGTAGGTGAATCCCAGGTCAATATAGGGGTAAGCGGGGGCTGGGGTTGTGGCTCAGTGGTGGAGCGCTTGCCTAGCATGTGTGAGGCACTGGGTTTGATTCTCAGCAGCACATATGAATAAATGAATGAAAATAAAGATCCATCAATAACTAAAAAAAAAAAAATTAAAAAAATTAAAAAGAAGATAGGGGTAAGGGGACAGAAAAGGAAAACTAGTCACCACTCTGGTTTAAACTGTCTTGTCTACACAGTAACAGTTCATTTTAAAAATACCCCTTAGAGGGATTTCTTGGCTTCATTTTACTGATGAGGCTCAATGGCTCAGAGACATGAAGTTACTGCCCAAGGTTGAACAGCCTGGGCTTGCTGCCTGCACCTCTTGCCCACTCATCAAAAGGGGCACTCTGCTGGTTGTCCAGACTAGTCACTCTCAGCTGGTCACTGCTCTGAGTGAGTCACCTTGGTGGGAGGGACTGAGGAAGGAGATGGGCAGGGAATGGGAGTGATTACAGCCCAATGGTGGGGAGTGTCTGTGGGTCCTGGCCATTGTGTATCCGTCTCTGCCTCTCCATGTCCTACTGGATTTTGGTTCAGAGATGTGCATCCTTCTCAACATGTTGCCTTCCTAGTGTGGGCTCCAGGGCAGTGACCTTGCTTGGGTCCCTGCAGAACAGATTCAGGGACACTGTGGCCTCAGAGCACATTCTGTTTCTAGCCACTCAGCCCAGGGGCCTAGGGGCCAAGTCCTGAGACTCACTGTGTGTGTGTGTGTGGGGGTGCTCCTGGGTTTAGACTATGAGGAGGGAAATCAGGTGGGGGGCAGCTTGACCCACTCCCACAGGTTGGTGAGAAAGGGCTAGTGGGGCAAGTGTGAAGGCTGGTTGGGTGTTTGATTGGGGTCTGGGTGGCCCTGGCCCTTCCAGGAACCCTGCTACCCACTGGTGGACACCTGGTTCTGCTGCTGACTGGGCATGGGCTGGGCCTGGTGGATGATCTTGGAGAAGAGGGAGAGAGTCATCACCAAGCCCGAGGCCCAGCACTGCCTGTGGACTGGAGCTTCTCCATCTCTCCTGTAGCTGGCACCTCCTCTTGGCTGACTGGCTCACCCTTGGTCCATGTGGCAGGTGGTAGGGGTGGCATGTCAGAGCCACGGGCTTGGGAGCCCATGGGCTGTGTGCAAATTCTAGCTCATTGCTTATCTAACCACTGAGCCTCGGTTTCCCCATTGTGGACCACCTCGCTCTCCTTGTAGATTTTGAGAATTCTTTCGGCTTTGGGATGCCTTTGTATGAGCTGCTCTTCTGTCCCCTCATGCCCTCCTCTTGGCTGGCCCAGCTCCTCCAGCTTTTCTGAGCTTGTTCACCTAGCCTCTTCCCTATCTTGACTCTGGCCCAGTTGCCTCTGCTCCTGCTGTGGGCTCCCTGGGCCTCCCCAGCCCAGTGTGGCTTTCTGTGGAGTCTGGGTGGCCCCACCCTGGCTGCCTGGCCATAGGCTTATCTCTGAACTGGCTGGAATTTCAGGCACCCTGGGAGGGATAAAGGGAGAAAGGAGGGGGGCTGCCAGGTCCCCCAGGGTCAGTTGGACACCCTTCCCTGGGTCTGAGTGTCCCTTGCCGCTGAAGAGGGGAACATGGGGGAGGAGACCTGACTTTTCCTCCCCCAACCCTCCCCCTCCTTCCTTCTTTCTCAGGAGGTGTAGATTGTCAGACACCACTGCACCCCACCAGCTGGGAAGGCAGCTAGACTCTTTGTACTTTGATTTTTGACCAGCAAGTCACAGTTCAAGGTGTTGCTGTGGGGCTGACATAGGTGGCCAATTTTTTTTTTTTTGAATTTGTTTTAATTAGTTATATGTGACAGTAGAATGCATTTTGATACATCATACATAAATGGAGTACAACCTCTCACTCTTCGAGTGTACAAGATGTAGAATCACACTGATCTTGACCTCATATATGCACATAGGGTAATAATGTCTGATTTATTCTACTACGGTGGCCAAGTTACGATTCTGTCAATTAAGGACAGAAGAAAGAAAACCAAACATTGGTTTTTCCTTTCACCAGTGTTTCACTAAGGAAAGGGAAAATCACTCAAAAGAGGAAGGTGGTGGCCATTCTGGAGTGACAGCCTCCCTGGAGAAGCCAGTTGGTTTCCTTAGTCAGCTGTTCTGACCAGGGGGCCGTGGAAAAAGTGTGATGAATCTTTATGGTCTGGTGTCAAGGGACAGTGACTCCCGGAGCACAAGGACTGGTTCAAAAGGCGGATCAGATCATCCAGTGGGTGGGACATCGGCAGCGAGATTCCCGGGCAGGGGGCCACCCAGGCTCAGTTGGCCAGGAGGAACCTGTACTGTGTGTATTTTGTCATGGCAAAAATCCTTGCAAACTTTGCATTCTCACCCGCAATCTGTCTGTGTTGCTTATTTCACAAAAGTGTTTTCTTTACCAGTTAAATCCTTGGAATGCAGCAAGATGGAGTGTGAATCTTGGGCAGTAAACCCCACATGGGTTGCCTGCTACTACCAGGTGCCTGTGTCCCCCAGCTAAAGAATCGCAGGTGGAGTTTGGTCTGTAGAATTGGACAGGTTTGGGTCCTGCCTGGCTCTGCTACTAGTTATCTCCCTGGGCCTCAGTTTCTTTATCTATAAAGTGGGGCCAACAGTCACCATCTGAGGGAGACCCAGTGATATGAGCCCAATTGTGAGGGGGTTAATTGGACCAGAAAAGGGTGATTTTTTGGGCCAGAGATTCCTTGAAGGTCCTGCCTTGCAGTGTGAGCTTTGTGGGGCTCAGGGGGAGGGTCAGCGTCCTTAGCTGGGATCTGTGTGGCAGGTGCATGGCTCAGAGATGGAACTTGATGGGGGAGTGGTCCACTGTGGAACATTTTTCCACAGTGGCAAGGCAGTGAGATGATGACCTGTCCTGAAGCCAGCTCCTCCTGCCACTACCTCCCAGTTAGTGGGGGGAAATAGGTCCCTAGGGTGGAGACCCAGAGAGATGCAGGGGACAAAACCAAGGCCAGGGCATAGGTCGACCTATGAGCATGTATTGGTGTGTGGGAGGGGAGGAGCCCCATGGGGAAGGGCCCTCCATTACTCACTGAGAGGTGCTCAGCCCTTCAAGTCAGAGACCAGCTTGGGCTTAATGTTGATTTCCCTTCCTGTAGTTTTTTCTCCAGCTCTCTTGCCTCATTTGGGGTTCTTCTTCCCCTGGTCCCACCCTCTGCCTCCTGCTTGGCTCCGTGTCTTCTTCATGGTTCCTGCTGTGCGCCCTGAGACTACCAAAGGTCCGTGGGCAGGGACCTCTGCCCCGGAGGGGATGTGCATGTGTGAGCATCATCTCGCATCTGGGGGAGCTTGCACTGCATGGGGGCTCTGAAGGCTAGAGTGCATTGCCTCCTGGGGATGGAACACTGTCCCTGGCTCTTGTCTAAGGCCAGTGCCTCAGTGCTTATCTTTCTTAAAAAAGTCATTGTACCTTTGGAGGGTAGAGGCAAAGTCAGATGCATGCCAGCCCTGTGCTGCAGAAGTCTAAGGTGATGGCTGTTTTTTTTAATCACCTGAGGCCTCTATTCTGGATTTGATTTCTGGCACGAGTTCCTAGTGGCCCTGGGCCCTGCTTCCTGGGTTTCATTTCCCTTTTGTGACCATAGCTGCAGGGCTAAGGGACCCCACAGCCTACAGCTTTTCCACAGAAGTTGTGCCCTCATCCTATTCCCTCTCTCCTTGGTCGCCCTCTCCTCCCAACTTGGACCTAAACTTCAGATCTAGACCTTCACCATGAGAATTCCCAGCCTCTGGGCTGAGTGTTGCCACTCTGAAGGGGCAGAGCAGCAGACACCCCACTGTGTGAACTCCCTGAGCTCCGAAGAGGGAGAGGCAGAGCTTATCTGCACTAGATGAGACATGGAAGAGTTCCCATGAGGCTGGGGACAAGAGTGACATCAGTGAAGAGGGCCCAGTCCTGGCCAGGTCACCTCAGCATCTGTTCCTGTTTCCTCCTTCACAAATCAGGACTGCCATATGCCCACTTGCTACTGAAGGGAAGGGGAAGAAGGGGGAGGCTCTGGCTGGAAGAGGCCCAGACTACAGTATAGCTTGAAGAGCGTCCTGTAAGGCCACTGGGCAACCCTGAACCAAAACTTCCACTGGAGCTCCACCATGCTCAGTCTCTGATTGGAGCAGCCTGGTGACCTTGGCTTGAGCACAGTGATGGGCCCAGAGGGTGGCTGCAGGGGCCCTGGGTCTGTCTCACTCCACACAGGAAGACAGATTTGAGCAGCATTTGCTCATGGCCACCACAAAGCCACAGAATCCTGGCTCTGCTCCCATTTATCAGTGTGGCCAAATCCTTTAGCATCTTTGCCTTTCCTTTTCTTATCTCTAAATTGGGGGTAACAATCTGTAGCTAGAGGCAGGTATGAAGACTGAATGCCTAGGGACAAAGAGCATATTGGCTCACCAAAAAGAATAGCAATGAGCATACCTGCCCACTAAAGAGAGTATGGGCTCCTTGAAGAATTAGCTGGTTCTAGGGCTGAGTCAGAGAAAGTACAGGATGAGTCTGGCATTTGTAGTGTTGGAGGGAAGCACAGGAAGATTAATGGGGATGTATCCAGAGGCTCCCACTGGCTACATTTGGGACATTTGAGCATCAAAAAGAATAATGATGGAAATAGATTTATAGCATATAGAATGCAAAACAAAGACTTGAGTTTGTAGTGATACCTTTACCACCCTCCCCTCAAAGACAAGATTGAGGGAAGCTCCTCTTTAGAGAACGTCAGGGCACGAGGAGGAGGCTGGGTGACAGTGGAGTTCCTTGAAAATGATAGTGCACTGCATCTCAGACTTTGATGTGCATACAGTGCACCAGGGGGTCTTGCTAAAGTGGAATCAATTTAGCAGATCTGGGGTGGAGGCTGAAATTCTGTGTTTCTACCAGGCTCTCAGGTGATGTGACACAGCTTATCTGTGGACCCCACTTTGAGTAGCAAATTGATTGTCAATCTATGGACAAAATGTTGTCATCTATGGGCACTCACACAATGACAGTGATTACTTGTCTCTTGACAACTAGTCAAGAGAAAAATTACCTCTCACACCTATAATCCTGTAACTTGGGAGGCTGAGGCAGGAGGATCATGAGTTTGAGACCAGCCTCAGTAACTTAGCAAGGCCTAAGCAATTTAGTCAGAACCTGTCTCAAAATAAAAAATAAAAAGGAATGCAGGTGTATATCAGTGGCTAAGCACCCCGAGTTCAATTCCTAGTTACCCCCCCCCAAAAAAAAAGAAAAGAAAAGAAAAGAAAACTTACTTCTAGTTCCAGAAAGTCTGGCAAACATAACTCTGACCAAGTGGTCAGGTTCAGCACACCAGATAGGGGCAATTCTGTGGTAATGAAGTTGGAAGAGCTCAATGTCACCTCTGTAGCGCTCTTGCCAAAAAAAATGTTCAAGCTCAGCATAATCACGGAAAATAATCAGATGAATCCAGAGTGGGGGCATTCTCCAAAGGACTGGTTTGTACTTCTAAAAAATTGTCAATATCATAAAAAAAAAAAAGATAAATAGGTTCGTGGGAAAATGTTCTGAATTAAAGGATCCTACAGACACGGCAATGTGTGAGCTGTGCTTGGATCCCACCTTGGGAAGCCAAAATGTCATCTAGACGTGAGGGACATTTTGGGGCACAAGTAGGGATTTTGAATATGGAATGTATATATAGTCCATATATGTATGTCTGTATGTGCATAATATTATTAAATAGATATTAAGCATATTGGGGGTGCTTGTGGCATTACAGATATTTAGAAAGCATTCTTAAGATCTATGCTGAGGTATTTAGTGGCAAAGTACTTTGGGGTGAGGGTCATGATTCTGCAGGCTACTTTAGGTTGGTTGGACAAATGTAAAAGGGACCAAACTGTTTTTATATGGAGAGATAAAAGCTAGTGTGGACAAGTGGCAGAAATTGGGTGGCAGACCTACAAGTAGGGGAGATGGCAGTATGTTGCACTATTTCAACTTTTTTTTGAGGTTTATCTTTTCAAAAGAAGAAGTTTGGTGGGCGTATGAAATGTGGCAGTGAATGGTGGCTTTGAATCTCTTTTCTGACCCCTTTGCCCTCCTGGGGGTGCTGCTGGAGCCTGGATTACTGAAGGCTAACCAGACCCTCCACCTGGCAGTGTGGGAGTGGGCTTAGGCCACTCCAGTGTCTGAGCAGATCACGGGGATGAGGGGGAGTCACTTGTTCCCCTGGGGAGGTGCCAGCAGTAGTCAGGAGAGAGGCCTCCTGCATGCATGGGAACAGCAGGAGGTTGTGTTTTGTGTTTGAGAGAAGGTCTTGGAAAGAGGTTGGGAGACTGAGGGGCCTGGTGACAGGGGGCGCCCTGTGGGACTGTCCTCAGGAGAGGCCAGCTCTGTCCCTGGGGATCCAACACTCCCCTTGCTCAGCTTCACTGTTGCCCCAGCTTTGTGGGCCCAGTTGTGAGAGGCCCCTCAGGTCAGGAGAGGAGAGGACGGAGGACCTGGTACCCCTTCTCTGCCTGGGTGCCCACCTCTGCCCACCCACACAGACCCTGACCTCATTGCAGGCTTGGTCCCTGGCATCTTCAGTCATGTCCCTCAAGGCCTCAGAGAGGTTGTGGTGGTGAAGGCCTGCAGCCGGTGGCCCTGCCCTGTCTTCCTGGGAGGTCCCTTGAGTATCAGGGCAGAAGGACAAGGGCCCTGTTCAATCAGCTGCAGCTCCTAGTGTGGCAGACCTGAGCTATGTGTGGGACTGGAGGTGGGAGAGATTCATAAGAGAAAACCTCAGGGTGTCAGGGAGATCGCCTGAAACCCAGAAGCCCTGGATAGGTGGGCAGACCATTGCCTTTGGCCTGATTCTGGGGATCCCCTCTCACTTTCACCTTGGAGAACTGTTTCCCTCAGAGCCAGGCCCAGGGAAAACTGCTGATATCTATGGCCTTCTGTTTGCCTTCCTGCCTGGGGAACTTCGGTGTGAAGTTGCAAGGGCGTGAGAGCGTGCATCCTGTCACTCTGGTCCCCAACCGCAGGCCCTGCTGGGAGGAAGAAGTTCCGGGGAAGACACCCTGCCCCCCAGGTGGGGCTCACTCTGAGACAGAGTCTTTCTGAGGCTGCAGCTGGGCCCATGCTGAGAGGAGATAATGAAGAAGGTGAAGGCCAGATGTCTTTTCTGGGGTCTCAGCAGTGTGGTGGTAGGTGGGAGGGATGGGGGTGCGTGCAGGGGTGGGCGCATGTGTGTGTGTGTGTGTGGGTGGGGGGGGGGAGTTGGGGTTGGGGGGTTGGGGATCACTGGGGGTGGCCTAGGCCTCATCTCTTGCCTCCTGCTGCAGGTGGGGAGCGGGTGCCTGGGCCAGCAAAGCAACCTTCCGTCTTCCTGCCTGGAACCCTGGATCAGGGCTGACTGAGAATGTCACCTTGTCCCTACCTCCCTCGGGCTTCCCTACTGGCCCTGGGTTTGGCTCTTCTCACTGGTCCTGGGTTCTGGGAAGTGCTTATCCTTGCCCCATGCCATTCAGGCTGTGTGTGTTTCCTCAAAGTGCAAGGGGCCTGGCCAGTGTCTGGGGTGGGGCAGAGATCAGAGCCCTCAGGAGGGGATTGCCTGGAGCCCAAGGCTCAGCCAGGCGAGGCCACACAGAGTGCTCATCTGAGCAGTATCCTCCCCGCCTAACCCTTTTCTCTCCCTGGTCGTGGCCACTCCTGACTGGATGACTTCAGACCACGGGTTCTGATTTGTCTGTACCCACCTGCCATCTGTCACAAGGAGGTGGGCAGGGAGTGCTTGGTGTCCCTTGAAGTTCATGCAGCGGTGGGGGAGAGTGCTTGAAGTGCTTGAAGTTCATGCAGGGGTGGGGGAGATAGGAAGTGGTGAGCAGCCTGTAGAGGCTTCCCCTCCCTCTGGGTTTGGTGGCCCTGCACTGACAAGTGCCTTTTGGAACTCACTCTTATGTTCGGGCTGTTTAGAGGCTTGGACCGCTCTGCCAATGGGAGAGGCTGCCCCCAGAGCTCCTGTCCATGTCCTAGGCTGTGACAAGGGCCACACTGCAGGGATGGCATGGCCTCCTCCCTTCCCTGAAGCACGTGGGACCCTCTTGCCACGCCCCTGTGGGCCCTGGCACCAGGAAGCACTGTGCCATGTTGTGTCTGGGAACCTCCCAACCGTCCTGGGGAGGGGCTGGGCTGTGTGGATGTTTGCAGAAGGTGGTTTTGGAGCCAGCCACGCGGCAGCCTGTTGTCCGGCACTTCAGCTCCACTAGCGTCTGGCCTCAGGCTGAGGATGTGGTGAGAGGAAGCTTTGATATGAAGTGACACTGAGTGGCACTGATAAGGCTTCCTGAACTAAACATTGGTTCTGCTGGCCCTGCCCGGCGGCCTCCCTTCCTCTCCCTTCCTTCCCTCTGCTAGCTAGGTGTGTCCAGCCTGGGCCTCATCTTCTGTCACGTGAACAAAGGCTCCTCTTTGTTTATTACAAAGTGAGACACCTATGGTTAAGTGCAGGATGAATGAAAATGATGCTGGTGGTCTGGGGCTTCCCCCTGGGTCCAGGTGTAACCCTGACAGAAAGCGGGAACAGGTCTGTGCCACCCGGCCTTCCTTATCCATCGAAACCCAGCTCAGCTGTCCCATATTCCCTGAGCCTCTGCTAGGCTAGGCTCATCCCATTTTCCCCAGTGGTCCATCTGTGAGCAGGCATATGAGGCGCCCACTCATGGTGTGTTAAATGGGTGGGATGGATGGACCCTTTCAGAGTAGAGGGCCAGGTGTGTGTGTGTGTGTGTGGTGAGTCACCTGAGTGAAGGCACTGGTAGGGATGGAGAGAGCAACCTTGTGTTCCTATCCCAGGATGGGGACAAACACTGATGTGACTGAGCAGCATTTAGGTGACTTGTCATGTCCTGGGCACTGGGCTGGTCAGAAAGGCCTTCTCCCAGGGTCTGGGATGTGGAGAGGGTCCCACTCATGGAAGGTAGAACTAGAGGTGGTGGGGATTTGTCCCTGTCCTGGGACAGGCAATGCCCAATGTTTTTTTTTCCTCTGTCAGCCATACTGGAAACTCGTTGAAGATGGGGCCTCATGCCCTCCTTTCTTGTCTCTAAGATGGAGTGAGTGCAGGGAGGGTTGAATAGGGCCGCTTCCCTGGGCTGTGATTGTGTTGCATGTACGATCTTACTCTTGTTTCAAAGTTCTATACTTTGGGGCTGAGTACTTTCTGTCCAAAACACAGGAGGAGACTGAGACTGAAAGATGGGTTGTTTTGTTCAAGGTCATGTGGGTGCCCTTGAAGCTCCTGGCTCAGATGTGGCAAAAACCACTGACGATATCTTGTGTGTCTGTCCTGTGTCTAGCCTGTGGGAAGCTGTGGACCCAGAGATGTTGGGGATGCTGTCCCTGACCACAGGCTGTTGGTGTGGGTGGGAGAGGGGTATGAGGTGGACACTCAGGCATATCACACAGCAAAAAGGAAAGTGGGTGCCAGGCCCACAGTGGTCCAGAGTTTTTTGGGGAAGAGAGAAGTCAGGGACAACTTCACAGAGAAACCTCGTCATCTGAGCAAGGCTTGAAAGGATGCATAGGAGTTTACCTTGTGCACATCTAGGGTGTGTGGGCAAGACTTCTTTCTGTCTAGCATCCTGGGTTGCTGTCTGTATGGACCTGGTGTGAGGGATGGGGATTCAGACCCAGCTTCCAGCAGTGAGGCTGCCCTGTGGGCAGTTTAGGGACTTGCTGTTTTTTGAGTTTTGTGGGGTAGGTCCTGCCGTGGGTTTTATAGACGTGATCCTTGCAACCCCGGAGGTGAGTGTGGATAGTTTCTGCATTTTGCAGATGAGGCACTTGAGTGCTGATTTTTTGGCTCATGGAGGTTTTGCTTTGGTTTTCTCCTCTTGCCCCAGGGTCAGTCCCTGGCACCCAGCTGTGCTTGTCTAGCTGTGTCCCTGGGTTGTAGCATGGAGTCCTTGGTGGCTGCCTCTCTTGTCCACCCCTGCCCTCCTGCCTGCCATTCTCATCCTCCCTCCATCCTCTGGGACCTGCAGTGGCTTTGAGAGATTTGAACATTCTCTGTCATGTGCCTCATCTCTTCAGTCTCCTCTGTCTGCTCTCTACCCTGGCTTCCACAGCCCTGTATGCTTCCCTCTGTCTCCAGACTGGGACCCGCCTCTGAGCATACCTGCTGCCCCAGCAGAGATTCCCAAGGCAGGTAGAGAGCACCTGCCCAGTGAGAGATGACCAAGAGCGCTGGCCTTTCCATGCTTCCTAGGTTGGAGCAGCAAAGTTGGCATTCCAGGAAGTGTGACCCACCTGAGTGCCTTCAAAGGGAAGATGTGTCAGAGGACATGGTGGGTGGTGATCTGCTGGCCTTGGACAGCTGCTGGACTGGCCCCCTTGCTCACAGGGCGCTCTGTCCTTCTTGCCTCTTCATTTTGCCTCCTCTGCCATTATATTTTTCTTCCTTACTTGAGAGCTCTGGGGTTGGAGAAAGCAGGGCCAAGGGAGAGAGGGAAGTACAGGGGGACCTGCTGGGCAGGCTCTTCTGGTCAGGGCTTCCTCTCAGCCTCCTGATTGAGGTCCCACCTCTTTCTAAGTCTTTCCTCTCTTTTGGTCTCCCTGTTTGCCCTTACCCACCCACCTCTGCCCTCTACTTCCTTTCCCAGACACAGTGGAGGAAGGACAGCTGTGAATGATCAGAACAGGCCGTGGGGGTGGTGGGGGGACTTACCTTGGATGTTTCCAGCTGAAGTAGAGCATGTGGTTGTAAGTGTGTGCGTGTGAATGCATGTGTATGTGTGGGTGTGAGAATGCATGTGTGTGTGTGTGACCATAAGCATCAAGGGGTGTAGCAGGCCTGTCATTGCCTGTTGGTTTGTAGAGAAGGAAGCAAGGTGGCTGGAGCAGGTCACACCTCACAGTCCATTCAGATTGTGAGCTGACTCCAAGTGACCTGACTCAACCTGGCCACCCCTCTCTGCCCTCCTCCATTTGGGATGGTTACCTGCCAGCTCAGAGGCTCTCTGTGCCTCCATGTGGTGGTCATGACCCTTAAGCCCAGGCAGTGGAGTCATGTGGGGATGTGAGGCTGCCCCTCTTCTGCTCAGCTCACTTGTCAGCTGCCAGGGTAGGGGTGGAGCTCCCAGGGATGTGGTGTGAGATCAGCAAGGAGCGGGTGTCTGGTCATTCATGCTGTCTCTGAAGCCTCCCTCTTGGTTTCATCCCTCTAGCAAACCTGTCCTGAGGCTGGCCCTGGATAGAGGGTGGGGAGGCTAGAAGGCCCAAGGAACTGTCTTTCTACCTTTATCCATTCTGTGTTGCTGTACCAGAAGACTCCAAACTGAATAATTTATAAAGAAAACGTGTTAGTCAACTTTCCATTACCATAACAAATACTTGAGATAAAAAGAGGAAAAGATTTATTTTAGGTCATGTTTTGGAGATTTCAAGCTGTGTTCACTTGGCCTGTTGCTTTTGTGTCTGTGACAAGATGGCACCTCGTCATGGTGTAGCAATCTGCTCGCCTCATGGCAGCTGAGAAGCAAAGAGAGAAAACAGCAGGGGCCAGGGTCTCAATATCCCTTTCAAGGACACCCCCCAGTGACTTGCAACTGGACCCCACTCTTAAATGTTCTACTGCCTCCCAATAGTGCCTCAGGTTGGGGACCAAGCCTTTAACACATGGGCTTTGGGGATACTATCTAAATCATAGCAGAAAAGAAATGTATTTCTTACAGTTCTAGAGGCAAGGAAGTCCGAGATCAGTGGGCCATACCTGGTGAGGCCTTCTTGGCAAGCCATAGTTGGCAGAAGATACCACATGATGAAAGTGGGCATAAGAGGGGCCAAGGAGCTTTTACAGTTGGCTCTCTGTATCCACAGGTTCTGCTCCAATCAACTGTGGATTGAAAACATTTGGGAAAAAATTTTCTAGAGCGTTCTAACAAACAAACTTGAATTTGCCATCCACTGAGCATTATACTGAACCTGCATGAATGAAGCAATGTGTGGACATTTCCTCCTGTTGCCTCCCGCCATGCCAGAGACTCCGTCTCTCCAGCACTCCTTGAGCATCATTTCCTTTTTTCTGTGCCTTGTTCCTGTACTGTGTGGCTAGGCCCACAATAGTTATGTCTGTGCTGAACACTTGCAGACTGTTTTTCTTGTCATTATTTTCTAAACAACACAGTATGACAATGACTTACATAGCATTTGCACTGTATTACATTTTCTAAGTAAACTAGAGATGGTTTAAAGTCTATGGGAGAATGTGTGTAGGCTATATGCAAATACTAGGCCAGTATCTATAACTGACTTGAGCATCCACAGATTTTGGTATCCTTGGAGGTCCCAGAACCAATCCTCCATGGGTATTAGCAATTTAACAAAACCAGACTCTCGATAACCCATTCTTTTGATAATGACATCAATGCATTCATGAGGTCCTGCTCTTATGACTCAGTCACCTCCCATTAGGCCCCACCTCCCCACATTGCTGCATTGAGGATTAAATTTCCAGCACAAGAACTGTGAGGGACAGATTCAGCTTGCAGAACCTGCCTTGGGGATCACAGCAGCTGGGAGACCTCCTGACTGTCCCAGTGCCTGGCCTGTGTGATATGGTCTGCAGGCCCCCATACCCTGCTCTGTGGTCTTGGTCTGTCACCCTTGCTTTGGCTGCTCTGCTTCTCAAAGTAACACTCTTCTCTTCTTCTGGCAGGTCCTTCAGAAACTGGGGAAGGCAGATGAGACCAAGGATGAGCAGTTTGAACAGTGCGTCCAGAATTTCAACAAGCAGTTGGTGAGTGCAGTGACCCTTGGCCTTGGGGATCTCATGGGAATCAAACAGTGGCTTCCATGTGGAAAATGGCAAGGACCAGATTTGTGGGGTAAGAGAGCTCAGAGGGAGGTCAGTGTGGGCTGGTGGGGTCATCAAAGACTTCCAGAAGGAAGGGACACTGGCACTGGCCAGGAACACTGGAAAAGAAGAGTTAGGGCATGCTTCAGAGAGTGATGGGGGAAGGGGAAGTGGTAGGTGGGAGTAGGCACTGGCTTGTGGCCAGATTCTGGAAGAGCTTGCATGCCAAGGCAAGTGGGAGCTACAGAAGCTTCATTCCAGGAGAGCGGCATCTGCAGGATTTAGTGTGGGGGCAGAGCAAGCTGGATTTGATTTGGGCATCTGCTGAGCATGATGGGTGCTGGGCTGAGTGGCAGACTCCAGGCTGGATTCTGTGGATGATTGTGGATGCCTACAAACAACCCCAGGTGGCTGGTACCATCAGTTACCTTGTGTAGATGAAGCAATTGAGGTTCAGAGAAGTGGTGTGATTCACTCAAGGCCATCCAATTTTGGAAGTGGATGCAA
>JAJEJO010048306.1:0-32236 GCA_020662805.1 Glaucomys volans | reverse complement strand
TTTCCCTGAGTGGGCTCATAAATGCAGATTCTTGAGAGAGAGGTGTGTATAATCAGTGTGGGAGCCAGCGTTTTGCCTGTGCAATGAACAGATGTGGCTGCATTATTCAGTTTCCCTATTTGACTTTCCTACTCAAATGTACTTCAGAAACCGTGGTGCGGAGGAATGCATTTCCCCAAGTGAGAATGATCCACTGACAGCACCACTGGCAACTGGATTTGGACACGCCGAGAGGAGTTTCAAGTGCTCTACTAAAACCACTTGTCATGTTGGGTGCTTGTGGAATTCTCTGCCCCAAATGTTATGACGTCCTGTGTCACTTCAAAAATTTCTTACTAAACATGAAATAATTTCTAATTATATCTCCCGTGAAACTGTATTAATATTGAAACACATCATGCTGTGGTAGAAACTTGTTTGTTTAACTGTGCTCTTTATTTCCTTCTGTTTTTCATAGTGTGGAATGTGACATTTATACTCAAAAGTGCATGAAGTGTGTAGGGATGGTTTATAGATGAGTTATAAAAGTGAACAGCTGTGCCACCATCATCCAGAGTAAGAAATAGAGTGTCGCTGGTACCTGGAGCTCTGGTGTGCCCCACTCCTTCCTAGAGTTACTATAGGCTCACTTTCAAGGTGGTGATATTACTGCTTTTGCTTAGTTTTGCACCTGTGCATCTATCGATAGTAGTATAGTTTCATTTGTATCATACAGCATGCACTTATTGTGTTTGTGCAAATGTAAAACCCAGAGGTGTCTTCTTTAATGCTGCACCCTAGCTGCCTTGCCACCTCCTGTAAGTCCTGGCCCTTTCTTCTTGTGTGTGTAACTTGTTATTGTTTTTGTTTTTCAGATGATGATGGACCTTTATTTAATTTATTTATATGTGGTGCTGAGAATCGAACCCAGTGCCTCACATATGCTAGGCAAGTGCTCTACCATTGAGCTACAACTCCAGCCCTTGACTCATCTTTTCACAGCTGCATATCATTCTATCAATAAGAATATATCATAGTTCATTTATGTGTCACACTGGTAAACCTTTGGGCTCTTTCTGGTTGTGATGGTCTCCAGACACATAAATATTCTTGTATATGTCTCCTGGGAGCCAGATGCCCTGACACTGTAGGATATAGCAAAGATGTTTTCATGTTGTTTTTCAAAAGTGCTATTTTAAATTCCTTCTAAATAGTTAATGATAAAATATGCCAATACAATGCAAGTTGATTTTACTATAAAGCTTAGTATTTTAGATATAGTGGAAAAATCATTCATTTGTAATACCTATCAATTCTAGATAACATATATACTCACACATGCATATTCTACCCAAAAGTGGGGTCAAATGCTTCTGCAGGCAAGATTGACATTCAGGGGAGAATGGTTCATTTTAAACATTGACTCAGTTATTCTTCTTCCCTATCCTCGAACCCTTTACTTTTGTGGGTCTTTCAAAGGGAAATAAAAGTGAATCATGCAGGATAATTTAAATTGATTAGTCGAAGCCAGACGGCTCTTCAGGATTTTTGTTTCCTCAAGTCCTGGTTAACCTTGCTCTGAAGAAGTGTGATTATGAGCTGTATAGAGCTGACCCTTTGTGCAGGTCAGGTTAGGTTGTTCAATGTGTATAGCATGTTCCTCTTCTTGGAATTACTTGAAACACATATCCACATCTAGTATCTGTTTCTGTCATGGTAACCACTAGTATGTGGTTACCATCTGTTACATCTAGATGGTAACCACATCTAGTATCTGTTTCTGTCATGTTTCATGTCATACTTAGTGATGGAATTTGCTTTTTAAAATATGTTTAATTTGGACGGTTTGAGATTTGATGCCTAACTCTGTCTTAGTTCAGGCTGCTGGGCAAGTGCCTGCAGTCTAGGTAGCTTAAACAATATTTCTTTCTCACAGTTCTTGATACTAGACGTCCAGGACCAAGGTGCAGGCAGATCTGGCATCTGGTGAGGGCCTCTTTGTGGTCTGAGGATGGCACCTTCCTGTATGTTCACATGGCTAGGAACAGAGCTCAAGTCTCTTTGTCCCCTTTCAGGCCATTAATGCCATTCACAAAAGCTCTGCTCTGGTGACGAATTGTTCCTCAAAGGCCTGACCTCCAAATACCATCATATTGGGAATTTAAGTTTCAATGGATGAATCTTGGGAGACACAAGCATTCAATCCATAGCCATTGAGGTAGTCCCAGTTTTCCATTGGATTTTGTTGTAAGTAGTAGTAAAAAAGGAAAATTGCTCACAATAGCCAAGTTATAGAACCAGCTCAGGTGCCCATCAAATGGATTAAGAAAATGTAGTATATATGCACAATGGAGTTTTGCTTAGCCGTAAAGAATATTGAAATTATTTCATTTGCTGGTAAATGGATGAAACTGGAAAACATCTTGCTGAGTGAAATAAGTTAGACTTGGAAAGTCCAAGATCAAATGTGTTCTCTCATATGCAGAAACTAGGGAAAGGGGAGGATTTAAAAAAGGGGGATCTCATGAGAAACAGGAGGGAGACCAATAGAGTAGAAGAAGGGGATAAAGAGAAAGGGAGGAGGGGAGAGAACGGGGAAGTACTGGGGAAGGAATCTACCAAATTATGCTATATCCATATACAAAAACACCACTATAAATTCCACTCATATATACAATAAAAATACACTAATTAAAAAAAATAGAAGGAAGATTAGTAGAGTAAGTGGATGGGGGAGGGGAGGGAAAGGAAAGGTATTGGGGAAGGAGATTGAATGAATTACGTGCACGTATAAATATGGCGTAATAAATTCTACTGTTATGCATGATTGTAATGCACCAATAAATTTTTTAAAGTACATAAAAAGAGAATTATATTTGTTTAATTAGTACCTTAATAATTTAAATGGCCAACTGTCCAAATTTCACTCTTATCACTAGCGGTTTTAGTAGCATTGTACTTCTGTGTGTTTGATTCAGTGGAGTATCATGTGATTTTATGATGTAGCTATTAGTTTAATTAGAATTCTTTTTCCTTTTAGTAAGCTGTATTGTCATTAAGAGTGTGTGTATTGGGCTGGAGTTATAGCTCAGTAGTAGAGCGCTTGCCTTGCATGTGTGGGGCACTGGGTTCCATCCTCAGCACCACATAATAAGTAAAATAAAGGTATTGTGTCCAGCTACAACTAAAATAAAATTTAAAAAAAGAGCGTGTGTGTTGTATACAACTAGTGGTTAATTAGAATTTTGCTTTATTGAAGGGCTAGTTATATAATAAAGAAGTATTTTTCCAGCCTGGTTCAAAAACTGATCAGAATAAACTTGCAAGGAAATATGGGAAATTTGACTTAATTAAAAAATTGTAAATTAGAATAACAGGTCTAAAATGCTCTTACATTTGTACTCATTTGCATATATTAACATTTAATTAGACAAAGTTGGTAGACTTTTAGTTATACTAAAAATAGTTGAAACTTGAAAATAGTTTTATAATATAGTTTTAAAAGCTCAGTTTATAGTGGGGAAACATACCCCCCTTTAGATCTAAACTTTATTTAGATTTATACAAGATTCTTCATGTAATTTTGGTTTCCAAATAAGGTGACCAATCCAGATAAGGAATAAGATTCATTTATTCTTTACACTGGGCTTCATCAAGCTCATCTGATCTTTCGCTTTGATATTTTAGAATTGACTTTGCACTTCACAAAGATTTTCTCCTGCGTCGGGTGAAGTTGTAGATCATCCGTGTTCTCTGAGCAAAATGTCATTCTGAATAGAAAACACAAACAGCATTAAGTTTTAGATGGTGCTTATTGAAGTGTTTCTTCCTTTATCAAATGCTGCTCAAGTTGTATAATGCATGTGATGCACTTTCTTCTCCTAGATCCCTATGTTTGAAGATATTTTCATAACTTCAGAGAGAAACAAAACCCAAGTCAGTGAAAGCAGTCAGTGTAAGCTTCCCAGGACTTTGCACTGGGGTGATTTTGGTTCTGAAGGAACTGAAAGCCCTAGGGGCAGCCTTCCTTTGTTCTCCTTTCTAACAGCTCATCAAAGTTTTGAGGGTGACTTGTTTCTTTTACTGCATTGCCCTGACTCCAGGGCAAACATTCACAGTTTCTCGAGAATTCCTCCGCCAAAGACAGGCTTAACTCCAAGCTCTCCTTCTTTGGACATGCTTCAGTTTATCCACCGGTTCTTAAAAGTGTTGGTGTGAGGCCACTGTCATCAGCCTTCACCATCAGCCTCTGCCTAGCTAAGCCCTGTCACTCTGTCTCTTCCTCTTATTGGTGTAAAAACTGTCCAGCTACAGAGAACTGCACATGTCTTGGGTCTGTCTTGGATGCCAATTGCTAGCCTGCTTTGACCACTAGGTTGGCCCAAGGATGCCATTTTGTATTAACTTCAATTGTATTATCTGTCTATCTGTCTGTCTACGTATCTACATATGTACCTACCTACCTACCTATCTATCTACATACTTACCTACCTGCCTACCTAATCTGTAGTCACAGAGCATTATTTTTTCTTTGGATCTCATTTGAGGTCAAATATTTACTAAATCAGACTCTTTAAAAGGGTGAGATGAGTAATTTATGAATGCATTGCTGAAAAATTCAAATTGTAGAGAAATATACAATGTCAAATATTAAAGACCCTCTTCACCAGTACCTTTCACTAACATCACTGCCCTCTTTACTTTCATGGTAGGTATAGACCTATTTTTATATACATCAATATTCACATGCAAATATAAAGTTTTAAAAATAGAAGTGGGATTTACTGCTTGCATCTTCTGCAGTTTTTCCTTATCATCACAAAATTCACCCAGAGACCTATACCTAATCAGTACATATAAGTCTATTTTGTTCTTTTTTTTTTTTTTTTTTTTAGCTGTTCAATTGTATGGATATACCACAAGGCATTTTGTGTTTTCCTCTTGATGGGCATTTCTCAATATTTATGAATTGTTCTGCAACAATCTTTGTTTTGTATGCATATATCCTTGTGTACATTTTTAGTATGTGTGAAAATACTACAAAAATAGATACCTAGAAGTAAAATCTGGGGTGTTACACATATTTAAAATTTTGGTAATGTAAGTTCCATAAGACCAAGGACTTGTTCTGCTGACTGCTTTGTGCCTGCTGCCCATAACAGTGACTAGCATAAGGCAGGTGCTCACTGAACATTAGTTGAATGAAATTTCCCTGCAAAACTTCTGTAATGTGAACTTCCATTGATAATTTTTGAGAATGCCCGTTTTTGTACACTTTCATCAATTCTGGATGTTATCTCCCTTTTAATTCCTATCAAACTTATGGGTGACCACAGATAATTTCATTGATTTTTTTGTTTTGCATTGCCATGATTACTGTGGAAATTGAACATTTTTCTCATTATTTTCAAGCAATTACTTATGTCTTGCTATAAGGCCAATACTTTCTGTTCTTTCTCTTCATCCGACTACATAACCTTACTCATCCATCCCTGGTTGTGCCTTTGGGGAAAATCTTTCTTCCATGCAGGCTCTGAGCAAGTTACTTAACCAACTTCTTTTTTTTTCTGCAGTTAGCAGTGATTAAGAGTACAGGGCTTAATGTTTGTGTCCTGACTCTGAATTTTGGTTTGCAAAAGATATTGAAAAATTGGTAGTTGCTATTAGTCTCATGGGACATACTTTCTTTCATTCTCATTTTTTTTTTTTTTTTTGAACCAGGGATTGAACTCAGGGACACTCAGCCACTGAGCCACATCCCCAGCCCTATTTTGTATTTTTTATTTAGACACGGGATCTCACTGAGTTGCTTAGGGCCTCGCTAAGTTGCTGAGGCTGGCTTTGAACTCACGATCCTCCTGACTCAGCCTCCCGAGTCTCTTGGATTACAGGTGTGCGCCACCACGCCCGGCTTCATTCTCATTTATTACCAAAGAACTGAGTCTCAAAGAGATGAAGTTATTATCTGGGGCTATACCAGTGGTAAGCAATGAGGTAAAATTTTAAGTTTAGGATAGGCTGATGCAGACATTTTTAATTCTGCCTATCATATTGCTTGACTCACTGCCTGCCTCCTGGAAGTTCCTCTTGCGCTTACAGCCTGTTCCAGCACAGCTCCAACAGCACCAACCTGAGCTCTTTTTAAACTTCCTAAGCTATGCAATGCTGGACTCTTGTTACTCAAAGTGTGGTCCACTGACCAGCAGCAGCAGCAGCAGCAGCAGCAGCAGCAGCAGCAGCATTTCTTTGGAACTGTTAGAAATGCAGGCTGTCAGGCCCACCCAGACCCACTGAGGCAGAACCTGCATTTAGACATAATTTCTAGATAATTTGTATGTACATGAAGTTTAAGAAGCCCTGGGAGAGGGCCCATCATTAGTAAAAATAAGTCATCTTGTTGTCCTAATTAGGTCCTGGAGTTTCTTCATGCCAAGAGCCACAATTTGCGTGTGTATATACATATATAATAAAAATATGATATATATATATATGAAAAAAATTTTTTTGAGGAAGGTCTCCAATGACAGCTGGTATTGTGTAGACACTGAAGGCATTCAGTATTATAGCTTGAAAAACTACAGCACCATAGCCCTGGGGCCCCTCCCCTTTTAAGTATGTACCTCCTATAAGCCCGAGGGTTTGATGAACTTATATGTTACTGTCCAGATTCGCAACTCTGCTAAATTAGATTAAGGAAAGTCAGATTAATCTGGCCAAAACTAATGGAGGAGGTCGCTGTGGGAAACAGTGCATGGGGGACAAACAGTCAATCAATCAGACAACCTGAGGCACATGTGGACTGGAACAACCATTTTCGACATCTCAGGCTGTGACTTCTGTGGGCCTCAGGTTCCTAATCTGTACAGCCAGTGCTATCCAGGTCAGGGCCATTGGGAAGGCTATGTGGGATTAACATTAGGGAGCACTTTGTTCAATGCCCCCCAAGCTGTGGCTATTCTCTAGATGCCAGCCTCTTCCCTCTCCTCTTTCCCTCTTCAGTACCCCAGGAGTGTGCACCCGTGCAGATGGTAGGGCAAGGCACTCAGAATTACCATGGTGAACAGCCACCAAAATAGAGGAATGACTCTCTAGTGAAGAGAATGCAGGGAGGGACATCATTGCTCCAAAGGGCCAAAAAGTCATGCAAGAATAGCTAAGTGTATAAGAGGAGAGAAGCAGTTTAATTTTCTCAGATTGATCATGTGGAGAAATCTGTTGGCAGACCGCAGAGTATGCTCTTAGTAATTGCCAGGATTTTGCATCCCAGGGAGATAAAATCTCAGAATGCGGTTGTATAAGGGACTCAAGGGGCATAAATCTGCCATGTGCCGGCTCCTGGCAGTGAAACCCGAGGCAGAGGGAGGTGTGGAGTTCAGAGGTTAGAAGTCTGTTTTCCATCTCCACTAAAGGCAAGCCAAAGAGAGAAATGGGCTTCCCAACAAAGGAAAGCAGGAGGGAAGAGACAAGTTTCTGAAATACAGAAGGGCAGAGACAGGGAAGGGCCTAGGGAAGCACAGAATTGTCCTGTCACAGAGAATACAGAAAAGCATGGTTGCCATGGTAAAATGTGATGGGCTTCTCTTTGCTCTGCTAAGAAGGCTGTCGGAGCAGCTGAACCATCCTTCCTTTTCTTTACTCCCCACTCCCGACCCCAATATCTTTGTGTCCCTGGGGACTTTGGGACCAGGAGAGATGATATATCACATGGGCTACATTTCTTAAGAGTAGTCTATTTGTTCTTATTAGAATTTCTTAGGGCTCTTAAAAAACAAACAAACAAACAAACAAACAAAAACCAAAAAACATGCAATCTTTGTCCTTCCCAAGACCACAGTGACTCAAAAGCCCCAAAGGTAGGTCCAGGAATTCTGCATATTTAATAAGCTTCTCAGTGATTCTTTGGCATCTAAGATTTGAAAGGCACCACCACAGGGAGAGGCAAATTGCAATTGTCGAAAGCATTTTGCTAGGTAAACAATAAGCAAGAAATGTTCTATTTACTCGTAGCACCTTGGGCCAGCAAAAATGACTTCACCTGGTGATTTATCTGGACAGTGAAGTTTGAGAAGCCCATGCTGGTGAGGAGGTTCTCAGACTTCAGAGGAAGGTAGCTGTTAACCATGGGTATTGGGAAGAGGCTGAATAAGCAGTCAGAAGACCTCAGTGCAAATCTTTCCAGCTGTGCTGTGTGACCTGAGGATGGCACTTCACCTTTCTGAGTAACCACACTCTGTCCTTAAGGCCTCATGATGTCCACTACATTCAGCAAAGGTGCTGCTGAACTGTGAAACTGCCCAGCACACATATGGGTGCTGAATATGTTAGTTACTGGGTGGTGGCACCAGTCCTCACCTTTGCTGGGTTTCTCCGGCTTTGACTCGGATGGTCTTCAGAACAAGGCCTGAGTAGTGGGGCTCTGTGCCCCATGGGATGATGGTCTGGACCGTGTTCCACACATTGGCCCACACAGCGCTGTTTTCCCACTTGAACTTGATGGTGATCAGCTCACCAATGTCCAAATCCAACGTGATAAGAAAGGAATAGGTTTTATTACTAATAATTCCTTCACCCCTGAAGATGCAAAGAAAACCACACTGTTAGTTTAAACAATGAAATGATGCTTAGGCACACTCAGGATGCATTAAGTGACCTGAGTGACTTGGGATGGTACTGTTTGTGGCTTAATGGAAAAGGTAATTGGCATAACAGGATGAAAAGGGTTTTTCCAGACAGTGCAGTTGGGAAAACCATATTATTTTCTGAATTAACATATTTAAAAGTTTCTGAGATGTCCTGCTACCATGAATCTAGTCACCTTTCTGTAGCTTGAAAGGTAGAAGCCTGGGGGACAATGTGGCTTCAGCAGTGGTCTCTGGACAGTGTGGCTTTCTGTGGGTGATTAATGCAGACACTCACACCATACTCTTCTCTCCCCAGCAATGTTCCCCTCCCCCCATGCAAATGGAAACATCTGTTAAAGCAACAAAACATAACAGTAATAGAAAAACTAAATAGAAAAAGAATGTGCCAATTTAGAGCAAGATTTAGATGCAGACTTTGAGGCGTCATTAACAGCTTTACTCACTAATCTCCAAGACATTAAGATATATCCCAACATTGACAGAGGAGCTGGATGCCCTTTCCACCACTGAGAACAATCCCCTGGGGGAGAGATGATATACAGGGCAGAGGTAACGCTGGATTCAGGGTGATGCAGATGGATGGAGGCTTCTTTGCTGTGGCTCACCCTAGCTCTTCCTGTGGTATGTTGTGAATACGCGGGAATCCCCCCATCCTGCGCGGCTGTGAGCATTCTAAGGATAGGGTCCTCTCTTCCTCCATGGCAGAGCACAAAGTGCTTGCTGAATGACTGTGCCCACCAGAGACCTGGACCTTGGGGCGATCTTCAGCAAGTGGAGGACCATTCCTGGAGTGGGTGAGGGCTACTGTGACTTCTCAGGAGAGTTCATGCCCAGAGTCAGGATGCCAGAAAAAACTGCTCCATGCATTATCTGGCTGATGAAGCTGGGAAGTCTCCAAGTGAGGCATGGTGAGACCGCTGCTGGTGTTGTGTGCAGGTGTGTAACAGCATAAAGGACAGATGTGGTGGTGTGGACTGGCACTGCAGGCTTATCGAGATTGGAAATGTGTGCTAAATTGAATGATACTGATTTTACTTCTGGGCTATGCTTTCTAGGACTCACCAGAAAGGTGCTCTGGGTCTTCTTGGGGACATCTGCTCTATCCCTTGCCACTGCTCCCTGCCAGGATCTGCTTCCTACACTGCAGATTCCCATGGGGCTACCCCTGACTTCACTCTCTGCTCACAGGGCATTAGCAGGGTCACATGTACAGGCAGAGAAGGGTATCAAGGGGCTAGGTTGTGCGAATGTCACATTGGACAGGGTGCTTGGAGCTGCCATAATGTGAAGAGAAGAGTAACTTACATCTGTCCTGATCCTTGAAAAGCGAAGTCCATCCAGACTCTGGGAAAAACAAGCAAGCCACCCCACCCCCCAGTGGGGCACCTCCTACTCACAGAGTGATGGGAATTTTCTTTGCTTCCTCTTTTGTTCCAAGTAGCGACATGGTGAAAGTTGGTTCTACTGGTTTCTCAATTTGGTTGATGAACTGGATCTTGAACTGGTAATGATAAACTAGTGAGAAAGGGGGGGGGGGGTTAAGCAACTAGTTTTAATTTTAAAAAAATCTTGTATTTCCTAAAATTTAAAAATGCAGAAAAGTTTGGATGGATAGATTGCAAATATTGACAATGTTTTTTCCCCTGGTGGGATTATGAGTGCTTTTCATCTTCTTCTCTCTCCTTTTCTGTATATCCTAAATTTCTACACAGGACTTATATTGTGTTTACAATAGATATGGGCTGGGGGTGTAGCTCAGTGTAGAGTGCTTGCCTAACATGCATGAGACCCTGGGTTCAATCCTAGCACCGCAAAACAAAAAAGACAAAAGGTAAGTATTGTCCAGCAAGAGATTGCAATATAGAGTACAGGAGTGTGATATTTGTCATTCTTGAGCCTAAACAAACTAGCCTAATGACCTTAAGACATCACCAAAGTCTGGGGCAAGAAATAAGAGAGGTGCTGAGGGCCCAAGTGCCAGGAAATGTCCCTGAACCCTGGGGAGGCCTTCATCCCAGAAGCCTCTGGAGAGGTCTTATAGCATTTGGGGGTTCATCAAGGAAGCCATAACAAGTGAACAGAGTAATAAGTTGAACTCAGGTAAACTCAAGGACCCCACAGACATGGATTTTCAATTCAATCTAATAAATGTACTAATTGGAAAACTACTGAGTGCTCAGTCCAGTGCTATTGGGCTATTGGGGATGAATGAATGAAAATGTATGATTGGCAGTGTGCATGATAAAAACATGGGCTCTTATATATGTACTTACTTTCTGCCAGATGCTTTGCATCTATTATCTCATTTAGCCCCCACAACAACTGATACTGTTATTATTTCATTTTAGAGAAGAGGACACTGAAGCACAGAGAGGTTAAGTGACTTTCTGAGGATCACACAACTAGTTATAAGCAGCGTAACTGGAAGGTAAGCCCAAGTAGCCTGGTTCCAGAACTTGACCTTTTAAATGTCTATACCCAGGACCAATAGTTTTATATCTCCTAAAGAAAAAGTTGAAATGTGAAAAGAGATGTAAATTTTAAAATGTCACAACAATTATTTACTTAAAAATATACCAGAAATGCCCTAAATATTCAGTCAAGGAGTGGCTATGAAAGCAATAATGACAATTTTTTTTTTTTTTTTTTGAGATGGGATCCTGCTGTGTTGCCCAGGCTGGCTCCAAATTCCTGGGCTCAAGGCTGTCCTCCTGCCTCAGCCTCCCAAGTAGCTGGAACTTGAGGCACCTGCCACCCCATCTAACTAATAGTGACAATTTTGATAATGATCTTTTCGTGTTTTACTGTGTCACAGACACAGAGTGAAATGCTTCACATGATTATCTCACTTCTCTTTACAACACTTTATAAGACGCTCACTTTGTCTTCTCTCCCATGTCATTTTACAAATTTAGGCCACAAGCCTACTGTCATGTGGCTAGTAACTGGTGAGGCTGTGATCAGAAGTTAGCCTGCTGATTCTGAGTTCATATGCCCAACCGTGTGATTACTCTTATGAAACCATTGAAAGAAATTTTGGGGATGATTTCAATGCTTATGAAAAAGAGCAAGAAAGAACCCCCCCCCCAAAAAAAACCCCACCAGGATATGAAATTGCATATCTAGTTGAGACCAACCCTACAAAACAATGCCTAGAAGCAGGGAGATTCACAAAAATATTAACAGCACTTAGCTCTGGAGAGAGCAGAGAGGCAATTTTCATTCCCTTCTTTATGCTTTTCTGTAAGATCCATATTTTCTATAAGAAGCGTGTATTTTAACTAGGATCTTATTGGGAAAAGAAAGAACTTTTAAAAATATTTTAAAAGAAAACAAGAAACCTAGAAGCTGCTGTGTCTTGGCCTTGAAGGAACTTATAGCCAGGGGACAGAGTCACTCATGGGACCCTGCCACCTTCTGCCTTGTCTCAGGTGACACAGTCTTGGGGTCACATCACTGTACTTCCACAAATGCAGCATTCACAAGGTATCCAAGGAGAACTTAATGGGACCATTGTGTGATGAACCACACAGGATGTATATACTGCATCCCAGATCCTGATTGCAAATAGGAAGAGTGTAAAATAGCTTCCATTGGCTCAGATCTTACCATGCGTCAGTTTACCTACCTCATTTTTGGTCCTCATGATGAAACTAATGGTAGCATGCTGGCCAGTCTGCATTTCCTACCTCTACCCAGACATCCATGCTCCACCCTTCTCTGCCCCAGTCTGAGCCCCAGGATGATGTGACCTTGCCGGCTATTTCTCTGGGCTCCCTTCCCAACTGGTTTCTAGTTGGGTTTGGCCACTGGGGAGGTACCAGTGGAGATCAGGGCAGAGGAGAGAAGGGAGCGATCTCTCCTCTGCTCCCTCCTGTGCAGCAGCTGCCCCCAGGATGAACAGCAGTCCCTCCTCCACAGCTTGGTGTCTCCAGGGGCTGGTCCCTTCCCTGCTTCTTCCATCTTGCTGCTGGTGTCAAGGTGCGGCAAGAGCCCTTGTTGATTTTCTTAATATCTTCCCACCCTCTGCCACTTGCTCTTTCCGCTGACCCAGGGGAATGAAGTGCTGTTTATTGTTGAGACTGATACCATGCTAATGACACTAGTGAATTACAGAAAAGGAAGTCATTTGTGGTGGAGCAGAATTTGAACCCAGGTATCTGACTAATTCCAAAAGTCCCTTCCTGTGTCTCCTGGGTGTTTGGGTCCTGCAAACTGAGCCTGCCCTTTCAAAGCTCGTCCCTGAAGAAAAGCTGCTGTCAAACCTGCCTCCAAAGAAGCTGCCAAGACAAAGTGCCTGCTCCGAGTCTTTGACATCCATCCTGGGTCAGCCCTGCAGTAGAGTCTACCCTCCTGAATGTCTACCCTGAGCATGGATAAATGTTCCATGTCCCTCTACTGGGGATGTGCATTTGTCTTCCCTTTTTCTTAAATCGTGAGTAGGAGGAGATAGATTTCCCCATCCGAGATGCTGTGGTTCCATGATTCTGGGGGAAATTGCTTGTGTAAAACCTGGAAGTTGGGATCAGATGGTTACCAAGGCCCTGCATTGTCACCCTAGCATGGGGCCCATGCAGGAGGTCTGAACCTGCAATGGTGTGTGAACTCTGAGGAGCCTGGGTAAGCATGTACCCCTGGAGCTCACAAAGGAACAATGGTCTCAGCACCTGCATTTTCAGGGGCACTCCTGAACAGCTCCACATCTGCACAGCGAATCCGTGTCACTACTGTGCTCGACAGTCACAGAAATCTTGAAATATAATCAATTTTTTTCAATGTGAAACGACTTTTTCTACGGAGAGTTAATTATTTGCTCTTATTTGGATTTGTGTAAGCATTTTTCTTTTTAAAAAGGAAGTTACCATCCTCTACTGCCTTCCCCAACCCGACACCAAAAAACAAAAACAAAAATGCAGTGATGCTCTTGCAAAGATTAAGGACAGAAGTGTGAATGGTTTTGCTAACTTTGTCTTACAACATGTTTGGTTAGGTTGTAAAAAAATGATCTGGGGAAGCCGGGCGTGTTGGCGCACGCCTGTAATTCAAGTGACTCGGGAGGCTGAGCCAGGAGGATCACGAGTTCAAAGCCAGCCTCAGCAACTTAGCGAGGCTCTAAGCAACTCAGTGAGACCCTGTCTCTAAATAAAATACAGAATAGGGCTGGGGATGTGGCTCAGTGGCCAAGTGCCCCTGAGTTCAATCCCCAGTTCAAAAAAAAATGATCTGGGGAAAACTCTTTTGATCCTGTGGCTACAGAGACACATACAACACAGGCCAAGTTCTCTCAGAAGAAATTATTTGGGTTCTTATAGATGAAGGCATGAAAGAATCTGTTGACATGAATGAGATCAGGCGACTCCATCTGGAGCAGAGATGTGAGACCTCCAGCGATCCTCCTCACCAGGAAGAAACTTGGATCTAATCCATGTGGACCCTGCCAGCGACACTTCATAAAAAATAAATAAATAAATTTCTTTTCACACAGCAGCTACTGTGAGCATCAGCTTGTGGCATTTATGAGAAGAGAATGTTTTGCTTCTTTTTTCTTTTTTTTTCTCACAGAAAAAAAAAATGATCTGAATCATTAGATGATGTCTCTGGGAGATCTTATGCCTCTGGTCTCCGACATCAAAGAGGACTTTCCCCCCTCAGCGTATGGATTTTCTCTAGAGAGGGTGGTAGGAATGAGCGCCCTTGTGTTTCCTGAAGCACCAAGGATTTGTTACTAGAATTGAAATGCTTCTGTCTTCCAGGAAGCTGATGAGCAGGGGACTGAGGCCCAGGGCTGGTGCTGTCTGGAGTGTGGCTTCAGGAGGCAGGAGTGCTGGAGGGGCCGAAGGCATTAACTAGCACAGGTACCAGTGGAGGAGAAGCATGAGGACCTGGGAGGCATGTGCCTGTTCTGGTGGCCACATTATGGTTTACAGAACTGCCCCATTAGGGTAAATCCCAGATGTCACAGGACTGGATGTATTGAACCCAGGGCCTTGTGCTTGCGAGGCAGGCACTCTACCAACTGAGCTACATCCCCAGCCCTGCCCCTCCCAGTACTTCTTGAGGGATGATGATAGGAGTCCTTGACTGAGGGACGGAGCCTGGGGTTTGTTTGAGTCCTCTCTGCCACCTGTATCTTGTGGTCTTGTGCACACAGAGCTACTCTGGAGCTCAATTTCCCCATCTGTGAAATGGGGATGAAAAGCTGTCTCACAGGGTGGTGAGGATGTGACAAATGGCTATGCAAAGGTGTCCATCTTCTAAAAGGTGTTCATCTGTGTCACTTGCTTCCTCTCCAAGTTGCACTTTGGCTAGTCATCTCACCAACCAGTGGGACAGAGTGCTCTCCTCAGCTGGAGGAGCAACAGAAGCAAGCCCCAGCTGGAGAAGGCCCAGGGTGCTGGGAGAAAGTTCCGGCAAGGTGAACCCAGGGGAAGAACCCAAAGAGCCAGGAGTGTGGGAAGAGGCCCATTACACACTGGAGCTACTGAGGAGTGCAGGTCACTCAGGGAGCAGGCCTTGGTCCCCCAGTTAGGAGGGAAAGGAGCAAGGGCGTGGAATCCAGGCCAGCTGCGGTTAAATGGGGTGCTTGCCATTCATAGGTTGTGTGACCCTGGAAGGATGATCCAACCTTTTGGAATCCTAATGTATTCATGGGAAAATTTAGCATGCCCCCCCCTCTGCCTCTGTGCCTTCCTCTTGGCCTCTTTCTCAGTTGCTGTGAGCATCGAATGATAACTGAGGTGAGTTCTTGCTGCACATCCAGCGTGGTGCCTGGGCACAGTGCCCCCTCCGCCCTGTTACCTCCTCCCACTGCTCTGAGAGTGGCGTTAGTCCAGACACTTGCTAAAAAGAGCTTACCCAATACAGATTAGTGCCCCTCCTCCCCCTTCAAAACAGGCTCCGGAGCTGGTCAGGTTTCCTCCTGAGGGAGTGAGAATGGAAGTGGGCGATAAATTGCCTCGTTTCACTCGGAGACCGTTTCCCAGTTCTCTCTCGCTACCGCTGCGCTCTAGAGGGTGTTTACCCGCGCTCAGGCGGATGGTGGTAAAAAATAGATCCTTTGATGGTTTTGTGGAAACATCTTGGGAGCCAGGGGAATGCAGGCCAACTTAGTCATCCTTTGTGAAACTACAATCAGGAGGCGATGTTTATCTTGCCCAACCAGACCCTGCGCTAAAATATATAGTACAATTAGATGTCCTTGGAAAATACGGATTGTGGTTTCTCTGCTTTGTAAAGAAGCCACAAGTAGTCATCAACATGCTGGAGATGGCCAGTGGAACAGGTTTGGGGTCCAAGGATGAGATGATTGTGGCCACAATGGGTGGAGAATGGTGTAGTTATGTGGCCCAGATTAGAGGCTTCACAGTGGAACCGTGAAGGGGTGCTCTCAGACCAGCAGCCACATATTTGAAAGGTGCCTCCTATGACTGAGGAGCTGAATTTTTAGTTTTCTTTAATTTGAAGTATTTAAATTTGTATTTAAATAGCCACATATGGTTAGTGGGTACCATAATTGACAACACAGCATTATACAGATTTCAGCAACCCATGAGCAACTGCTTCCAAACAGGCATGTGCGGTAGGGTGTTGTTTCCAGCTGTCCCTGGGCAGCCTCACGTTACCACAGAGGCGCTGCTGCCCACTGGGGAGTGAAAATAGGTGGAGCAGAGTAGGACTTTGCTCACTGGAGGGATAAACAGAACTGGGGACTCTGGGGGGGAGCAGGCAGGTGGGTGCAGAGCAGGCCCTGGGTCAGCACTGGAACCTCAGCAGGGAGTGACTTTGGTCTTCCTCCCTTAACAAGAAAGAGATCCTTAAAGAGTGCTAGTTGGGTCCTTACAACCTGGCTGCCACCTTTTACTCTTCTTCCTCCTCCTTCTCCTCCCCCCCCCCCCCTCCTCCTCCTCTTCCTTCTTTTTTGCATTGGGAATTGAATCCAGGGGTCCTTTACCATTGAAATACCGCCAGGCCCTTTTTATTTTTATTTTTTATTTTTGGTACTAGGGTTTGAATACAGGAACACTTAACCACTGAGCCACATCCCCAGCCATTTTTTTTTTTTTTTTATCTTGAGATTGGGTCTCACTAAGTTGCTTAGGGGCTTACTAAATTGCTAAGGTTGACTTTGAACTTGTGATCCTCCTGCCTCAGCCTACCAAGTTGCTGGGATTACAGGAGTACACCACCATGCTTGGCTCCCACTTCCTTTAAATTTTTTTTTTTTGTAGTTGTAGATGGACAGAATGCCTTTATTTTATTTGTTTATTTTTATGTGGTACTAAGGATCAAACCCAGTGCCTCACACATGTTGGGCAAGCAGTCTGCCACTGAGCCACAGCCCCCCAACTTCCTTCTTTTGATTCCTATCTCTTTTCTCTACTTTTAAGCCCCCAGGAGATATCCTCCAGTTGGTCCAAGCCCCCATTCAGGTAAAGTTCCCTTCATTCCATGAAGGTGAAAAATTTTCTCATTTCTTTCTGCTGACCTGAAGTAGAAAGCATTCCCTTCCCCTCTCTTGCACAGATAGGGGCAGGTTACTGAGGTAAAAATTGCTCAACTCATTGAAGGTCCAGGGTCTAAATGCTGGCTCTGCCAAGGGTTCACTCAGTGTTCCTGAAAGTGATTTTCCCTGTCTGGGACCACATCTCTCTATCTCTAAAATGGCTGTGATGCTAATGTTCCACTATGAAAGCAGATCCAGTGAAACGTGATTATGTGAGAGGCTTCATCATTCAGGTGGTGAGGTCACTGAGAACAGGAATGGGTTAACCCAGGGAGTTCCCAGCTGGCAGCCTGTGGTGGGGGAGGTCCCCAAAGTCAGAGGCCTTCCAAATTCCCTCACCTGCTCCTGGAAGTGGCCTCCTCTTCTAACTCTAAGAAACAGACAGGAGGGGAGCCTCTGGCCCCTCATGGGGAAAGATGTGCCCTCAGGCCAACTGCTTCAGAGGCCTGTCTGTTGCCCACAATGGATTCTGCAGTTCCTGAACCTGCTTGCTTCAAATCAGGGAAATCTGGCTGGTAATCTGATTTCAGATAAACAGAGGAATCAGAGTCTGAACTGGGAAGTGGAATGACAAAGGAGCACTGAACTGGGAATCAGGTGGCCCTGTTCCAGACTTCACAGGCTGTGTGGCTATGTGGCTGTGGGCATTTCACCCAAGTTTTATTTTTCTCTTCTTTGAAGTGGGGAAATAGTTGGGTGCTGTGGTACAGGCCTATGATCCCAGTGACTCGGGAGACTGAGGCGAGAAGATCACAAGTTCAAATCTAGCCTTCACAACTGAGCAAGGTCCTCAGTGAAGGGTTATGGAAAATAATATCCCTGCAACATAGCCCCCGAAGAAAAATGGAGAGAGGTGTGGCTCTGGAGGAGGGAGGGGAAACTAGCCAAGGAACAATGGGCCCTGGGGGAAAGGAGCAGACACTAAATGCTGGGCCCTAAACCATGGCCCTCTCCCATGGCTAATTAGTTCTGAAATACCAATGGGCAGGATTAGAGTACTCATCCCTGGGATCTGGACTCTTATTTCTCCAGACAACACTGAGTTTCAAACTTTTTACGACCACCTTCCTAAATTAAAGTTTTAACCTGTTCAACTAGCCCCTGACTGTCAAGACTGCACGTACACAGGTCCCAATGAGTACATCATTGTACCCTATAAAACCAAAATCCCCTTTGTAACTGGGGCCATTTTCCCATCTGGAAAGTGGACCTGAATGATGCTGAAATCTGCCAAGGAATAAAGGCTTCTCTGAAGCCGTTGAGGTCTGCCTCCCATCCCTTTGTGCTTACGCTCAGTAACTTAGCAAGACCCTGCCTCTAAATAAAAAATGAAAAGGACTGGAGATATAGTTCAGAGGTAAAGTGTTCTGGGTTCCATCCTCAGAACCAAAATAAAGATAAAGATAATTTTTTTAAATAAATAAAACTGGGGAATAACCAGTCCTACTGGCTTTGCTCCCTGTTCTGAGCGCCACAAGTATTCCAAGGTTGTGCGTATTGTTTGTATAAAATGCTGTGCAAGGGCCAAGTTCATGTCCCCTCGCTCACAGCATCTGCATAGTCATAAAGGAAGGAAGGGCGCACCAGCAGTTCCTCCCAGCCTCACTGTGGAGAGTCCGCTGTGAAACTGGAAGATGCAAAATCACTCCTGAGCTGTTTTAAAGATCAGGCAGAAATGTTAATGGCAACAGGTGGCTTGTTCCCTCCAGGATTTAGGCTTCAGAGGAGTGTTTCTCTGCTGGCCTTGCTCAGGCTCAGGCTCAGGAAGTGGCCACAGCCCTTTCTTGTTCAATCAGAGAGCAGGGCCTCCATTTCTGCCCCAGGTTAGGGATCTGGGTGGGAAACCCTGGAAGCTGAATCATGTCCTGGTAGTACCACCATATGACAAGAATATTCTGTAAGAAGGCTGATTCGAACCTAAGGGGTAGAAATGAGGAGCTGAAAATGCAGCTGAGAACCCTGTTTCTTTATGGGGATCCTGAGTGGAAGTGGAAGAATTGGGTTCAGATCTGGGTTTGGAGACCCTACAGGTCCTTGGACAATGAGAGAGATGGGACCACTGGGAGCCTTCCATATCGAACGTTCCAGGGAACATGAAAATGAATGAAAGAGGCCAACCCAAGTATTGCTCCAGAAATTATCATGTTTTCTCCTGATCCTTGACAGCAAGGTGGCCTTTCTTGGAAAAGGAGAAAGCATATTGGTGCCACTGCCTGGAGCATGTACAGTCTCAGCAACACTAAGTGCAGAACTTGTTAGATAAAGAAAATGAAAAACCCCAAGACAGTGCAGCCTGGGAAAAGGGAGTAAAAAAGAAAGCCATACATTGATAGCTTTCATTTCTTTCAAGATAAATCCTTTTCAGATGCTGGCCACTGGTGGGGAGAAAGTGTTTCATCAAACCTGGAATGATAGTCTTTAGGAAACATTAATCTCTTCCAAGATAAATCGTCTCCAGGTGCTGGCCACCGACCCCCAACCCCAAAACTCAAACTCCCGAATGCCAGACTGACATGCTCACTAAATCACCTCTCAGTATAACCTATATAAGCCCAAACTCCTCCTTTGGCCAGTGGCTCATTTCCTACCAGGACAGTGGGTCCATTGGAGATGTAATACCGTTCCTGAATAAAAAGCTGAGATGATCCATGAAGTTTGCATCTGACCTGGTCTTTTTGTGCTAACAGAAAAGAAACCCAAGGAAGAGTGTGGAGGGAGCTTCTGAGCCTTGCAGACCAGGGACCCAGGATATACTCACCTTTGAAAGGAGACTGAGCTCTGGTCACTAGGAAGAGCTTCTTGCTCTTGCTCTGCCGCTCCTGGCGGACATGGTAGCCCAGTGTATTGCAGCGGCCCTTCTTGCAGCTCAGGCACAGACCCTGGCTGAAGCTATCCATGTCGTTGCACTGGTAGGCCGTGCTCTGCATGTGATCGTGCAGCAAGGAGTCGATGAAGAGGTGCACCGACCGCTCATGGGCACACTTTATGGTCTGGGAGATGGCTGGAACATAGAGCAAGTAGAACAATATCATCTCTGAACCCCAAGTGTCCCTCAATTCAAAGGGCCATCTTGTTCCTCAGTCCTCAGAAGATTACTAATATCAGGCTGCAGATGTAGGAGTGGGATTGCTAAGGTTGGCCCCCTAACAACAGCAGGATGGAAGAACTGACAAACATTAAAGGAAGTAGACCCCTTTTGGTCATTTAGTGTCAGGCAAAAATCCTAGGCACATAATAGGTGTCTTCATGTGTAACCCACTTTGCTAGGAAAAGTCAGAGTAAGAAAACAGAGCAGTGTAATTCATTTTAGAGATATTTCTCAAATGGTTAAAAATGCCCAAGTGTGGGGGCCTGGAGTGGGTTAGCTGGGTCAGGTTGTACGGGCTGCCTCTCTCTCTCTCTCTCTCTCTCTCTCTCTCTCTCTCTCTCTCTCTCTTTCTTTTTGATTAGGATTTTATGGTTACACATAGTAGGGTTCATTCTGACAAACTTCAATATGCATGGAAATCAGTTTCAGTTCATGATCCCCCTTTTCCTTTCCCCTTTTTCCTCCCATCCTTCCTCTTCCCTCCCTGCTCCTCTCCTTTTCTCCTTCCTCTACTCTACTAGACTGCCTCTTCTCTTAATAAAGATAGATCAGTGAGGCACTCCTGTGGCTGAGACCTCTTATTAATGCCTGCCTCATGTCCCCAAGTGGCCATTGCATCCCTCAGGTCTGTGAAGCCAGCAGTGGGACTGGATTAAGAAGAATGTGCCATGGTAGGGCATTGTGACACAGGCCTGTAAGTGTTATTGAGGGATCATCTCAGCTACTTGGGAGGCTGAGGCAGGAGGGTCATGAGTTTGAGGCCAGCATCAGCAACTTAGTGAAACACCATTTCAAAAAAAAAAAAAGGAGGGGTCTGGGGGATGTATCTCAGTAGTAAAGCACCTGCCTACCATGCATGAGGCCCTGGGTTTTAACCCCAGCACTGCCAAAACAAACAAACAAAAAGACATGTCCCAGGCACCAGGATGAATTCCAAAAGCAAACTTCCTAGTTTTATCTTCCATGGATTTTTTTTTGAACATGAAAATAATAATCTTAAATCAGAAAAATAGTTACTAAAATCTCAATAAATCAACAGCAACCCTCCATTAAAGCATCCATTGAGCATCCAACTGTAAGTAATGGAATTGTCTACTGAACCTCTAAGATCATGGACTGAATGGACCTCATCAGGATTTATCTGCTTTTTTGGGCAGTGTACTATCAGTCAGTTATAGGTTGGGAGGAATCTATTAAAAATTAAGAGGTTCTTCCATGAATTTTGACCTTATAAAAAAGCAAAAACATTCGAAATCTACCTAGTAGTGAATTATTCTCAGACTATTCTCAAGGAATGCTAAGGAACCACCACAAGACATATAAAGTACCTAACACGAAGGTAGAGCACAGGTGTCTTTGCCACAAGCCATGTCCCAAGCATTTCAAGGCTAAACACTAAGACTGTTCATCTCAGTCTTGGGTCACCAGGGACTGCATTTGTTGAGCATCTACCAGGAGGCAGGTCTGTGCTGCTGCCTTCCACGAACCCGCTCCCTGCATCTTTCCTGCAGCAGGTTGGGGCTTCTGCTGTCAATGGGAACACTGAGCCTCAAAGACACTCACAGCTTGCTACAGTGATGCACACCTGTAATCCCAGCTTCTCAGGAGGCCGAGGCAGAAGATGGCCAAGTTCTAGGCCAGCCCAGGCAACTTAGTGAGACCCTGTCTCAAAATAAAATTAAAAGCACTGGGGAGATAACTCAGTGGTAGAGCACTTGCCTAGTATGTGCCAGACCCTGGGTTCAATCCCCAGCACCGGGGGTGGGGAGTGTGTGTCGGGGGGTGGCATTCACTAACTCATTGAGCTCACCCAGCCAGGAGGTGGTGAAGGTGGGGAAGGCAATTATCAGGTTACACTCTGTTTAAGAGTGGCTGGGAGAACTGTCCTGGAATGGAAACCCTTTCAAACATAGGGGTGAAGAAAACTGAGTTCCCCTTCACAGTCCAGGAAGTTGTGTACATATATTTGCTTGTATCACTTTGAAGTTTAACACAAAAGAGCAAATGGCAGTGATGGGTCAGAGATGTGTTTACCAGGCAAGCAGTTACTACACAGTAGCCTGTGGTCTGTGTTGAGCTTGGAGAGGGTAGCAATGTGGGAGGAGGGCTGGGCCATCAGCAGGAACTGGTGACCGGAGGGGTGGTGACCAGGGGAGATGGAAGCAATGATAAGGGGAAATTCCCAAAAGGCTCTCTGAGGCATGGGCGGGCGGAAGGCTGGGAGTTCAGCCAAGCACATGATGTGGAGTGTGAAGGTCATGCTCATATGTGAGAGGCCAGGGTGGTGATGTAATCCTGAGAGCGGGGCACTCAGCTGTTTTGGATGACTGGGGTGGGTGGAATGTGGGGGGCTCCAGTTGGCTTGGAATGACTTGGCATATTTTAATCAGGATGTTTTATAGTAAGGAGAAATGTGGAATGCCTGTGGAAGGCGTCGTCTCTGCTCACAGTTGTGTTGTCTGATCCTGTGCGTGTTATCCATGTGCATTTTAATGTTCAGATTTTGGGATCTGAGACAGAAGTGGGATGACAACCCAGATAAAACTAGATAAATTCAGTTTCTGCACTGAGGTGAAGGGTTTAACAGAACAGATTTGCAACTGGATTTCACACTGGAAGAATCTCAGCACTGTCCTTGGGATCCACTGATCAAGGTGGGTGAAGAGTTATTCTCACTCTTGTGTGATCAAGGATCAAGATACCAAGACCTATTAAAATAGATCCTCATGTGGAAGCCCCCTGAGTGAAGAAACTTCCTGAGAAGAAGGAATAGCCAGAAGCATCAGGACTCAATTTTCAGAAGGGTTAGTACCCCTGAAAAGGCTTTGCTTGGGCACACTGGGCAGGGATAAGAAGTTGGGGTTCCTGATGGTGTCCCTCTGCTCATCCTCAGGGACCATCAGCCCTTACCCACTCCCACAAGCCTTCTCTCTGATTGGACTTGGTGATCATAAACCCTGGGCTCCGACTCTTGCTGAACTCTGCCCAGAGTCCCACAGGGGTGGTAGACGTCCCATGGGGGCATGGGAAGGAGGTCAGTGCTCTCAGCCTCTTTCTCACCATTTAAGCCATGCTGTGCAATGTGTTTGTAGAGTTCTAGGAAGTGGCAACCAGGCTGGAAGGAGCCCCCATTGGGGTAGAAGTCATAGTGTGCCACGGGCTGTTTGATGCCCACGCTCAGGCCCATGTGCTCCCGGGTAAAGGTGTGAATGGCGTCCACAAAATTGGCATCATCTGGAGAAAGGCGGTCACTGGGGGAAGTTCCCTCAAACAAAGGGCCTGCAGCATCCAGCCCTAAGGGGAAAGCAAGGGTAAGGTCAGGAGGAGAAATGTACTTTTTATTTGTTTGATATTATTATACATTTATGAGCTAGCAGGAAGAAGAGAAACCCAGGGTATAATCTTTCTCCAGAAAAATTTACCATAACCTTTCTGCAGTAAAACCACAGTAATTCATGGTGCTGAAAATTAGACACAGGCTGGGCATTACCTGGTGGGGAAGAGGTTTGCGGAGACTATCCAATGGTAGAAATAAGGTTATGAGGGAATGCTTGATTTATTTAAGCAAATCAATTTTACCTCGCAAGCTACTTTCAAGAGCATTTGTTTGCTTTAAAAAAAAAAAAACCTATGTGCTCATTATGTATAGTTCAAACCTACCCATCAAAGAAAGAATTTATTTGCTGGATGTTGTCAATAATTTCCTAAACAAGCTGGCTTTCCTCCTACACTAATGTCATCTCATTGGAATGTCCAGAACAGCCTTAGGACATCACTGTTCCAGGGTGAAAATGTTCTGAGCAAATAGGGCTGCACAAAGCTCTGGTCCACAAGTGACAGATGTGTTTGCATGAGACGAGTGGCAGCTCCTGGCTGGCTACTTGGAGAGTATTTATGCATTCAAGGATTTTTCCATCTTTTTTTCCTCTGCCTTCTCTGGAGGACCCTTTGATATCCCCCCATCAGCCCAGGCTTCTATCCTTTACTAGGGGGGAGGGATTGATAGTGGACTTTGGGCACACCTGCTCTCCAGCATCACCCACAGTCTTCCTTTTTTTCTGCAGCTAACTGCAAGATGACAACAGTGCAGTGAGCTCTTGGGCTGCCTCTGGTCAGGTGGGCCTGGCTAAAAATGCCTGATGTGACCCTAATACCATCCGGAATGGAGAGGGCTGGGGGAAGGCCTGAGGCCACCTTGCTGAATTCTAACACAGCTTTCTGGTCCTGCTTCCACAGTTAGGGCCAGGGATTAAAGCAGGGCCTCCCATTACAGCATGATGGAGGAAAAAGAGGAAAAGGGTGAGGAGATGAGTTCTCATAATGACACATGTATTCAGTTTCAATGTCTGACATTATCTTATTTTTTTCATGTTAAAATATGTTTTTATGAAGGATAATTGTAGAAAAGTAGTTGTTTTAAAAACTATTGTTACTTGATAAAAGAAAGTCACAATAGTTCTGTTTTTCAACTTAAATTGTGCTTTGTTTTAGCCTGCTGGGTCTCTATGGCTGAGTAGGAGTTAGGTAGATAGGATAGGCCTGGTTGGATGAGTGATGGGCACCATATGCGAAGTCCAGAGGTACAAGAGGTCACCTTGTATTTATAGAGAAAGATCCAGGGTTATGGAAGCCTAGAGCTCCAGAAAGGAGATGGCAGGAGGAGAAGCTGGAGCTCTGGGGACACGATACTAAGGGCCTGGCTTGTGCCTCTTGGATTTCCTCTCGGTAGGTGTCAGTGGGTTGCAGTGACTTTGCTGGGGAACAATCTGGCCAAGTGTGTGTTTTCTGGAATCCAGGCAGTGCAAGTGGTAGGGTGAAGTCAATGTCAGGGACGCTTGGGAGGAAAGGTCTTGTACACATGCAGCTCTTCCTGAGCACTAGGGCTATTTATGAGTGGTGCGGAGTTTGGGTTGTGATATTTGGTACAGACTCCCTCCTTCAACTCCAGTGGGGTCCAGAGTAAGACCCATGTATTTCACAAGTTTGGAGAAACTGAGGCACTAATGTAGCTGGTGTGTTACAGCAAATTAAGCTGTATTTGTCACTCCCTAGCTTGCCTGCATTGGACTTCTTAAACTACAGATTAAAATATAAGCCTCTCTTGCTGCAAAAGTATACTGAAAGTCCTGTTTTTAGTCCTATTTGGCACATTTATGAGAGGCATTCATTCGAGGAAAGGCAATAGGAATGGAGGTCGTAATTTGCTCTGAATTCTCTCTTGGAATGGCAGCAATTCATGACAGCGGTCATGTCTGAGAGAGCATTACGGGTCCTCCCATGGACTGGAACCTGTCAGGGAAGAAGTCGGGTGTTTCAATGATGAGACTGTGGAGAAGCAGGGACTATGGTGAGTGAGTTGCAAGGAACGGTTACCTGTAATTCTTCCAATCTTGTTTCTTCCACCAATGTAGCTGCCTGCAAATCCTGAGACGTGAGCACCCAGGCTGTACCCAATTAGGTGAACATTATTTCGAGAAAACTGAACAGATTCCTGGAAGACAGAAGCAAGATGATTGCAGGAGGCAAAGCACTGCTGGCCTGGGTGGGTCCATCTTTGGGCACCTATCCTGTGCTTTGCACCTTCTCACAAGTGAGGAGATGCGAACTGAAACTGGTTTCTCCCCTCAGGGCCTCTGTTCTCTAGTTGGCTGGCCCTCCTTTCTGTCAGGTGCCTGGGACTCTGCATGTGGCTGCTGCCTCCCACCTGCCTGTTTTTACCTGGCGTGTAAGACCCTGCAGAAGTGACTGCACTCATCTGGGTGGGGACTGATGGTTTCCAGTGTGCATCTAAATTCCTTACCACCTCCAAAGGGGTGAGTGTAAAGGGGTTGTGGGTGGAGATTGGGGAGATAAAGTCTTCATGGAATAGGGAATCAAGTGGGGCATCAGAGGGAGGCGTGGGGTCTGGCCTTAGTCCTGTGAGCTTAGCACTCAGGATCTCCACCTGGATTGCTGTTGGAGACCAGCTTCATTTTCATGCACACTCAGAGGAAGGGTGAGGAGGACAGGAGGGCAGGGCTTACCTCCAGCCACCGCAGAAGAGCTGCCACCTCCTGGCCCACGATTCGGGTGTTGCGCACTGCGATGGCATAGTGGCGGTGGGCCAGGGTGATCCAGTCTGCCACCCCCACATTCACCGGCTGGGCTGGCCGGGACTTGAGTGCGGCCGCCATCTGCCAGATCCAGCTTTCCAGCATGCCGTCCACCTGAGAGTGACCCACAGACTGTTAACCTCACTTGAGGGCTGAGGGTGGGCCATGTTGGTACCCCTTCTCCTTGCTTCCCCCTTTCCTTCTCCAGCTCTTGTATAATGCTAGATTCCTTTTTTTAAAAAAGTATTTTTAGTTGTAGATGGACACAATATCTTTATTTTAGTTATGTATTTATTTTTATGTGGTGCTGAGAATCAAACCCAATGTTGCACATGTGTTTGGCAAGCGCTCCACCACTGAGCCACAACTCCAGCCCTGGATTCTTTTTTCCAAGAGAGAGGGCTAGACATGGGGTTTCTCAGCCTGAGTGCTAACGATATTTTGAGTCAGATCATTCTTTGTTGTGGGGACTATCCTGTACATTGGTTAGCAGCATCCCTGGTCTACCCACGACAATGCCAGTAGCATTTTCTACCCCAGGTTTTAAAAACCAAAAACATCTCCAAATTTTGCCAGATATTCCCCACCTGAGAACCACTGTCTTAACTTTCCCTTTTGGACTTTCTGAGCCCTTTAACAATGGAAAAGTCTGTATAAATCAGGCCCCAAAATCTGACCTATCCTTTGAAGTCAGCTTTGAGGTCAGCCTCCCCCACCAGGCTGCTTTAGTGCCCCTCTGAATCCCCAGTTGGCTCTACCCTGCTGGCAGCCTTCTGCGGGCTTTGGTGGAACTAGCACCATGGGCCCACACATAGCAGGAGCATAGAGAATTGTCCTGTGTGTGCACCTTGGTTGGGCACCAGTCTGCAGGGTGCTCCGAAAGCATTCACAGAGCAAAGTGTTTGCATTTTGTCTTGAAGGATAAGCAGGATTTCAGTGGGAGGGAAGAGGTGTGCCAGTGAGGGTGGTAGCAGCTGGGGTAAGCAGGTGTTCCAGGCTGAAGAAACTTCACAGAATCATGAAAGGGCAGTGTGGTATGTCTGGGGACAGGAGAAGATCTGGATAGGCCAGACTATAGGAAGTAAAGCTAGAGGGCTCTGCTGTGGCCTTGTGTATCATTTGGGGAGAAGATGCAGTTATTAATTGATTTATTTATATTTATATTGGGGATTGAACCCAGGGGTACTTTACCACTGAGCTATAGCCCCAGCCCTTTTTATTTTGAGACAGGGTTTCTCTAAGTTGCTGAGGGCTTCATTAAGTTGCTGAGGCTGACCTTGAACTTGTGATCCTCACACCTCAGTCTCCTGAGTTCCTGGGATTACAGGCACATGCCATGGCATCCAGCAAGATGCAGTCATTTAATAAGTGTTTACCAAGTACCTTCCGTGGGCATGTGGCATCCTGCTCCAAATCCAGGTTCTCCCACTTAACTAACTGATGCACTCAGGCAAGTTATTCAATACCTCTGTGTCTCTGTTTTCTCATTTGGAACATGGGGATAATAATGCCCTTCCTCCAGGATGGTTGGGAAGCACTTATAACAATGCCTGGAACATGGTACAGATTCATTAAATGTCCTTTATTGTGGCAGTTGTTGCTTTTAATATTAGAATTAATAGCAATAGCTATATTCCAGGCTCAATAGGATTTGGAGAACAAAGAACACGTTTTGGTAAGAGGATCCTGCTATTTTCATGTTGCATTTGTAAACAAGACTCACTCATTTGGTCATTAATTCAGTTAACAAATATTTTGGAGCACTTAATTTGTAATAGGTGCTGTCCCACTGTGATCAATTAGACAAGAATAGGACAGAATCCTTTCCAGTAAGGACAGAGAAACACTGGCAGACAATGACAAAGCCCAGCAGCAGTGCAGAGCTGGAAGGTGCTCAGGAGAGTGTGGGAACTCTGGTGACATCTAAGCTGCCCTGGGGAAGGGCTAGGCTGGAGACGGTGAAGCCTGCAGGAAGGCCTGTTTGCAACTGTGTCCTGCAGGAAAAGTGGGAGTTAATCAGGAGAAAGGGAGAAGAAAGCATGTTTTAGGCAGAGGGCACAGTCCAACCAAGGTTAAGCAGAGAGCTACAAGCAGTGAGTGTGGCTGGAACCTGCCATTGGAGGCAGGGAGGTGAGGTGGGACAGGGAGAGGTGAGGGGGGTCAGGGAGGCAAGGGGCAGGGGCAAGGATGGAGACTAGACAAAGGGGATAGATGAGTCTGTCTGCCCTCCAGGATGGGCTAGATGAGGGTTTTAAGGGCATTTTTTTGACAAAATGGCATCAAAAGTTTTCCAAGTTTTGGAATCTTCCAAGAGATACCAGAATTTCTAGAGGTTTCAGTGTATGAGCCAGACTTCAAATCATTGGTGGGCTGGAAGCAGGGGACAGGTTTTCTGCTGGAGACCAATTGGTCCTCACTCTGCCCATGATTTCCTTTCTCTCCTTTATAGTAATGGGACTTTTAGCATCACCAAAATGCTATGCTTTCTATTTTTTTTCTTTTTGGTGCTGGGAATTGAACTCAGGAGTGCTTTACCACTGATCTTACTAAATTGCTTAAGGCCTCAATAAAATGCTGAGGCTGGCCTTGAACTTACAATCCTCTTGCCTCAGCCTCCTGAGTTGCTAGGATTACAGGTGTGCATACTCATGCCCGGCAGGCTACGTTTTCTCTAAGAGGCTGCCCTTCTTAGTCACCTTTCCACCCAGTGGATATAACGGGAAGCATTGCACAGGTGCTTCTGGGAGGCGAATTTAAAAAAACAAAAAAACCAAAACTCTTTAATACCAAAAGCCACTGAATTGTTAACTTCAAATAGATGATTTATATGCTATGTGAATTATATTTCAATAGACCTAATTTTTTTTTTTTTTTTTAAACCTTGCTTCTTGAGCCCTGGGTGTATCCTTTACTATATGGCTGCCTGGAATCAAGATGTGATGACTGGTGTTCCTACTGACATCTGCTCCCCTGCCAGCCCTGGGGTCACCCATAGGCTGCTGAGTGCACATGCTGCTAGTTTGGACCATGAAAGCAAGCACCACACTCTAAGGTGGCAGAGCAGTGAGCCAGAGGGGGTTGGAACCTTGAGGAGTTCATTGACCAAAGCTGTCTAGCCAGTTTTGAATTACATCTCTCTGGATCATTGTGTGAAATGGAAACAAACTCCTGTTTTATTTGAATCACTACTTATTTGGGTCTGTTATTTGCTGCTGGGTTTAACCCTATGGCACTGTATTTCATCAGGAGTCCATGTCTTTTGCTTCCTGCCTTTCCTGGTGAAGGTACATTCAGGCTGGTGCAGGCACCTTCCACCTGCACAGGCTGCCATACCTTCAGGGCCCTAATGAGCTGCGTGACTTCTTTGAGCCACATTTTATCTGAAACATGGAGATAATTACATTTTCCTTGTCTTGTTCACTCATGGAATTGAGATAACCAGTGAGATAAAGTGTAGGGAAGCACTTGGAAAACTACCACGTTCTTTACAAACACTACATTGTTATCATCAGAGTCCTATCTTTTGTATTAAAAACTGAACATACTAGGAAGAAAAAAGCAAATGAGAAAGCAAAGAGAAAAAGGCACGTCCGCATTTCCTACCGACCACCCGTGGATTATCATCACCAAAGGCATCGAGGAGTTGAAGCCGCACTCCCGCAGTGTGTCTGGGTGATTGAGCCGGATCTGACAGCCCTTGTTGGTTTCATCTTTGAAGAGCAGGAATCGGGTCTCTGTCTCCTGCAATGATTTCTTTGTTTCGACAGCTCGAGATCTTCTCCCAATCAGCTCTGGAATATAAAATTGGGGACTGTGCTCAGCCTGGCTTCTGTTCCACCTCTGCCAGTGTTGGGGTCAGCCACAGTCTGCTGAGAGCACAGTCAAGAGAGGTTACTGTGAGATGCCAGAGATTAGCATGAGCTATAGGTTTGGGGAACCCAACAGAACCTTTGTAGCCCAATGGCCAGGTGATGGAGGTTGGTCTAGAAGAATCCAACAGAGGGGCTGGAGGGGTCAGATCCTTTAATCCTCCATCCTGCCATCCCAGTGACCAGTCAGTCAGGAGTAGAGGAATAGCTCTGCAGCATGGGGCATGTAGGTGAGGCATTGGGACCCAGGCTTGGAGAGGGTGAGCCCCTCATCCAGAATCTCACTGCTCAGAACTGGCAGAGTCAGGATGGGATTGCAGGTCTGTCTCCCAATGCTAGGAAGAGAGGAGAGAGCATTTTAATTAGATGACTCTGGGTATTATCTCATATGGCGCATCCTGTTTTCAGTGCAGACTCATCATATCACATAAGCCTGGCATAGATGAGCCTGGCTGAAGCAGGGGTGGGGAGGGTCACTAAGGAGGTGATAGATTGGTAGAGGAGATGGCATTCAGGAAGGACTTCTCAGGGAGTGCAGAGCTGATCCTGGCCGTGAAGGATGATAGAGGCATGTGTGTGTTTGAGGAAGGGCAGTTGGCTTTCTGAGCAGAGGGAACAGCAAGAGGAAAGGCTCAGAAGTGTGTAGATCTGTGGCCCTAAGAAGGTAGGAGGCCAGTGGGCAGGGGAGCACTCAGGCCTGGAATGCTGGGCTGCCTCCTTGGCTCTCTGCTCTAGATGACAGGGAAGGTGCCAGGAGTGGCACATAAAGTGGGTGTCATCTTCCTGCCAAGCTTAGGGATCAGGCCCAGAGCTAGAGGAGAACGCTCTCATCCTCCTTCTGGTAGAGGATGGGCTCCCATGTGGCTGAGGGGCAGACACGGAGTCATGCTGACATTTTTAGTCAGTGACTTAATTCAGTCCAATTACTAAGGACCCTGATCATTCTTTCTGAGCATAAAATCATGCAGGCTACTCAAATAATAAGTCTTGGGCTTTTGGTTTCAGGGGACAGCAGGGCCAAGAGATGATGAACCTACAAAGTGCAAGGGGAGGTATTAATGAAACCAATTTTCCTACCCAAAGGTTATTAATTCCAAAGGTTATTAATTCCCAGCAAAGGGCAATGATTTTTCACTATGATGACAGAATGAAATGCATCATATTTTATTTAAAGAGATGTGAGCGAGAATCTGAATTAACTATTCTGAGAGAATGAAAGAAAATGTCTGTGGCTCAGTGAGCCTTCTCCAAGCTTATTCACTGCCTGGCTTGTCCTCAGCCCCTTAAAGCCAGCTCCCAACCCTTCTCCCCTTCCCTTTGAATGCCTGAGACAAAAGTCCAAGTGCCACCTTACACATCTCTGCCAGCTTCCCAATATCCCCAGAATCTAGTGCCTTCATTTCACACACAGTCTTTTGTTGGGTTATTGAAACAGCTTGCTCACTGGTCTCTCCTTCTTTGGTCCTCTCCATTTTCCCTCACACCGCTGCTTCATGTCTCTTTCTAGAACAGAAAGAACTATATCCTTCAGTGACTTCAAGTTTCTTGGTATTGCAGTCAAGGCCACCATCTGAATGACTGTCCCTCACTCCCAACTCTTCCCCTCTCTTCTCTCTGCTGCCAACAGTTCCCCCAGTGCTGTTTCACACCCTCAGGCCTGGGCACTCTCACTTCCCCCTCTTTGTTTCTCCAGTCGGAACTCTGGTGCATCCATTAAAACAGAGCTGAAGCATCATACCCTCCAAGAAGCCAGAGAGAATTTTTCCCTCTTGCTGCCAGCACTCTACTGTGTGCCTGGTCCTAATGTACTTGTCGTGCAGGCTGTTTATTTCTTTATTTAGAAACAGAGTCTCACCAAGTTGCCGAGGCTGGCCTCGAACTTGCAATCCTCCTGCCTCAGCTTAGATTATAGGTGTGCACCACTTGGCCTAGCTCCAGGCTGGTTTGCTTAGGTTGGAGTTTCCTCCGCCAGGATAGGAACTCATGGGAAGCAGCCCTGAACACATGGTAGATGCTCAACACTCAGTGGGTGAGTGATGCAGTGTTCCATGGGATCCAGGTCC
>JAJEJO010048304.1:0-11371 GCA_020662805.1 Glaucomys volans | reverse complement strand
CCCCCCCCAAAAAAAAACCATGTTGACATTCATGTGTTTAATGATTAGTTCAATAAACATTCACTGAACATCCACCGTGTTGATCACTGTGGATGGCTGAACAGGGGTAGGCCTTGTTCTTAGTTCCAGGGGTGCCGTGGTGAGCAAAGAGGACAAAAACCCTTGCTCTGATAGCTCAGTTTTGAAGGGCATGCTGACAGTTAAGAAGGATTTAAGACACAAATTATTTCAGGCAGAGAGTGTGATTTTTGTCCTCCGTGGGTTTTCTGGGGTGTGTGTGTTGTTTTTGTGTGTGGTACTGGGGATTGCACCCAGGGCCGCTGCTGAGGCTGGCTTTGAACTTGCAATCCTCCTGCTTCAGCCTCTCAAGTCCTTTGGATCATAGGTGTGCACCACCGTGCCCAGCATGTTTTTTAAGGAAGGGAAATAGAAAATATCAAGGCAGGGGTTGAACTTTTCTGCGGGTTGGTCAGGAGCAAGGAGAATGCCATCGTGGATGGAGCAGAGTGGGTGAGGTGCAAAGGGGGACGTCTCTGAGCAGGACCTGGGGGCTGCCAGGACTTCAGCTTCTTGTTCTGTGTGCGGTGGGAGCTATAGAAAGTTCTGAGCCACAGTGACAGGATCTGATTCAGGAGCTTACAAGCTCCCTCTGGTGGCTGCCGGAGGAATAGCGTGCAGGCCCCAGTGAGCGGGAGACCAGAGCTGTTGTGGACACACCTTGCCAGGCTAAGGAAGAGAGGTGCTGGAAGAAAGGGGAGGGAAGAGGCAGAGGTTGTGGCTCAGCAGTGGAGCACTGGGTTCCATCCCCAGCACCACCTAAAGATAGATAAATAAAATAAAGGTACGCTGTCCATTACAGCTGAAAATACTTTAAAAGGAAAAAGGTAGGTGGGGAAGTGGACAGACCTGGATGGACCCAGGCAGCCAGGCTGGTCTGCCACGCACAGGGCAGAGCTGAGGCAAGGATGACCCTCAACTTCTGGCCCAGAGTATTCTCGGCACCTGCAACAGGTCCTGGCACCAGAGGGCCCAGCACCGGTCTATAGTCTGCAGCTCCCTGTCTCCAATCCCCTGGGGGTTCCTATCTCTTTGCCATCCTCCATGTAACTCCCAGTCTTTTCAGAAACTCCTAGGTCTCTTCCTCTTGACCTCCTCAACGCCATCTTCTCATCCTCTCTGATCCTCCTTCCCACCCGTTCCCTGCAGCTTCGAGGCAGAAAATGGCCCAACGCCTTCACCTGGCCGCAGCCCCCTGGACTCGCAGGCGAGCCCAGGGCTCGTGCTGCACGCTGGGGCAGCCACCAGCCAGCGTCGGGAATCCTTCCTCTACCGCTCTGACAGTGACTATGACATGTCACCCAAGACCATGTCCCGGAACTCGTCGGTCACCAGCGAGGCGTGAGCACCCCTCTCCCCACCTGCCACTCCCCCAGGCCTGGCCCCGCCACAAGCTACCCTTCGCAGGAGGGCATGGGGACACCCATTCCCACCTTGGTCAACCCCCATACCTGCCCTCACTAGGGCAGAATCAGCAGCCCCTCCCCAACATCTAAAAGGTTCAGTCCCCATAAAGGGCTTGGGCTCACTCTCTAGCCCTGCCAAGCCCTCTCTTACCATTGGCTGCTCTGGGCCCGGCTTCACCCCAACTGTGCCTCCAAGGAGGAAGGCCCCCTCGGGGTGTTCCCCAGCCTACCCCAAGCCAGCCCCACTTCTCCTGAGCCCTGTTGAGGTGAGAGCCCTCCCAGGTGTCTTCCACCTCGTCCTCTCTCACTGTGCCTCGCAGACATGCCCTTTCCCATCAGGTGTCCACTGTAGCCCGGAAACCTGTTCCTATCCTGCACGTCCTCCACCAGCCCTCCCTCCCACCACTCCCCTTGGGCATATCTACTTCCCTGCTCTCCTCCAGCCATTTCCTTCAGGACCAGCCCTGGCAGCATGTCCACCCTTGGGTGCCATAAGCAGCCTCTCCCCACTCCCTGCCTCCCCAGTCTCCCTCCATCCAGCCCACACATGTCCTCCCCAGCGAATTGCTTCTCTGGGGATCCCTAACCTGCCTCTGTCTTTTATTGCAGACATGCTGAGGACCTTATTGTTACGCCATTTGCCCAGGTGAGACCCCCCACCCTCCACAGTTTGCTCAGCCCCAGCTGCCCCTCCAGATAGACACCTCTACTTACTGCCACCCCATCCCAGGTGCTCGCCAGTCTTCGCAGTGTTCGAAGCAACTTCTCGCTCCTGACCAACGTGCCCATTCCCAGCAACAAGTAAGTTGCAGCTAGGCCCCAGCACCGTGATCATGAGGGTTAAGCACCATGAGTTCAGTTCTTGGCCCTGCTGTGTGACCTCAGGCAGGAACTTTTCTTCTCTGAATGTCTGGTCATATAATAATTTCTTTTGAGCCAAAGAGCCACTGCAGTTGAAGGCCCAAGACACAAACTTTTATAAATAAAGACCTGGATGTCTGCATGCATGGTGGTGAGGCTACAGCCCCAGGCCTGGGCTTTGACACCAACTTGCTGGGCAAATGGCATCCTGTGGTCCCTTTGTTTCCCTTTTGTAAAACGAGAATTATAGTAGTGCTTCCGTTAGATATCTGCTGCGAAGGGTCCAGAAGATGGTATACAGAAAGTGCAAGAATATTGTCCTGCACATAGTAAGTTCTCAATAAATAGGAGCAGTTCTTATGATTTTGGGGCAGTGGGTGTAGCTTAGAACTGCCAGTTGCTCTAGGGGTTAGGGACAGAGCCATCCTCAGAGGGTTGGGGAAGTTGAGGAGGGTAGCCAGGAAAGCCGAGTACCTGATCCTACTACTGATCAGCTGTGTGGTCTTGATGAAGCCAGTTTTACCTGGTTGAACCTATTTTCTCATCTGAAAAATGGGTTCTCATGGGGCTTGTTGATTGGCTGCAGGCCATGTGCATGGCAGCATGCTTGGGATGCAGTGAACACTCAGAAACAGGAAAACTGGCATTATTCATGGAGAAGGGGAGGCAAGGATCTGGGAGTCCCAGGGTGACATTGGAGCCCCATTTCTTTACAGGCGATCCCCGCTGGGAGGCCCAACCCCTGTCTGCAAGGCCACACTGTCAGGTAGCTAAGCTTAGGGGGCGGGAAAGGGCCCATCTCGCTGCCCCAGTGGAGGTGCTTCAGCCCTGGTGGCTCTCACCCCTTTCCCTGGCACCCCACCCACCTGCCAGAACCCTATCAACGCGGGCTGGGGTTCTGCCTACGGACCCTCTCACTCACCACCCTGGCCGCCTCTTCTTAGAGGAGACATGTCAGCAGTTGGCCCGGGAAACTTTGGAGGAGCTAGACTGGTGCCTGGAGCAGCTGGAGACCATGCAGACCTACCGCTCGGTCAGCGAGATGGCTTCACACAAGGTTTGTGCACAGGATCAGTGGGCGGGGCTGGTGGGCGGGGCCCGCCACTAGGGGAAGCTGGTGGGGTGGGGCTAATCCCTGGACGGATCTGGTGGGGGGGGGCCCTTGGGTGGGGCCAGGTAGGTGATGGGGCAGTGGGCGTGGCCAATTCCTGGGTAAGGCTGTGGAGTGGGCACAAGGGCCAAACAGTGGGCGGGGCCTGTGGGTGGTGCCAACTGCAAGGCATGGGAGTTGGGGGTGGTGCCAACTCCTTGTTAGGGACTATGGAGTGGGACCTAGGACCTATATTTGGGCGGGGCCAACCTCTAGTAGAATCAGTGGGTGGGCTCAACCCCTAGGTGAGGCGGTGGAGGCAGCCCTTGGGTGGTAGTTAGAAGCCCCGTAGTTCCTACAGATTCTGACTTTTCCCAGGGATGGCAGAACCGGGTACTTTATGGGTGTGGGGGTCTGGTTTTACATCTCTGTGTAGGTGACTTCTTTCTCTTGGGGGGCGTTGTATACTTGTGCGGTCTGCAGCTGTGTGTGGATAAGGGTCTGGGTAGTTGTTGATTTGTTGGCGCTGCATTTGCGGCGCTGTTGTGTTTGGAGTGTTCTGAGGGGTGTCTGGGTTTGCACAAGTGATTTTGTACGGCTTTGTGTGTTACATGGAGGCCATGCAGATATCCAGTTGCCTCAGGTGGGACTGTACGGTGTCTCTAAGTGTCTGTGTGTGCAGTGCGGCGGGAAGGGCGCGAGCACGCCCTGTACGGCTGTGCAGTGCGCACTGCACATCCCCGGGGGCGCCGTTCGGACAGCAGACAGTATGAATGATGCTTCCTGGAGTTCTGCAGCGTGGTGGCAGCCCTTGTGGGCGGTGCCTTTCAGGAAGTGAGTGTGCAGGCAGGTGTTTGCTGGGGAGCACACATGTCTGTGGGTGGAGGCTTGTCTGGAGAAGTGCGAGTTTGGGGGTGATCATGTCCCTGAGGGTGGGTTAGGCAACTGAGAATGTGATTGTGCCTCTGGGTAGGGGTATGTGGATGTTCTGTGATGGGGTGTGTGTGTGTGTGTGTGTGTGTGTATTTGTACATCTCTGGGTAAGAGTGTGAATATCTATCCCTTTATGGATTTGTGAAGGTACAGTTTTGTCCAAGGACATATGGCTGTCTATGTTTGTTGAAATGTGTGTCTGTGGGTGTGTTGAGTGTGTGTCTATAACTGTAGCTGGTATCTGGGTGTCTGACCCTAGGGTTGTGTCTGAGTGTGAGTCTCTGATCTTGGAAGGGGTGTGTCCGTGTGCTCCACTCTCTGTGACTCTGTTGGGCATCAGAGTTGACCGTCCCCTGATGTGTGCACATGTGTCATGTAAGTGTAGAACTGAAGACCTTTGGGTGTCTGTATGTTCCACTGTGTGGCAAGTGCCTGGGGCATGTGGTAGTGTCTGTGGAAGGTGTCTGGGGGCATTTGTGTGTCTATGTGCCAGGTGTCCAGGCTTGTTTCTGTCCCTGGGTGTGTGCATGAAGGGCTGTGTCCTGCACCCCCAGTCCTGGCTGAGGCCCGTGGGCTCTGATGCCCCTTTAACGCCCCCCCCAGCACCACCTGACTTTGCATGCAGCCTGCCAGTGCTGCAGTGAGCGCGCACACGCACACACGGGTGCACACACAGAGCCCCAAGCCGCCGCAGCCTCTCCCGGGACCCTGGCCCGGCACCTCCCCATGGGCAGGGGCCCCCCGCTGCCTCCAGCCCCTGCTGCGGGGGGGGCCCATGAGGGCCAGTGGCTGGCAGACCATGTAACCAGGGCTGCCACCGGGAGCGCGGAGGGGAAGGGAGCCCCCAGCCCTGCTGGGCCGGCCCAGGCCCCTCCGCGGCTCCCCGTCCACTGCCCCCACCTGCCCAGCACCCCCCTCCCCTGTGGCTCTTCAGCCCGGGACTCGCCTAGCTCAGTCTGTGCGCGGCAGCCCCGAGCGGGGCTCAGGCTCCAAGATGCCCCTGGTTGATTTCTTCTGCGAGACCTGCTCCAAGCCGTGGCTGGTGGGCTGGTGGGACCAGGTAGGGGACACTGTGGAGGATGGGAAGGAGACCATCCACCTTGGCTCCTCTAGCTCCTGGGGTGGGCTGTGTGTACAGCGGTGCACGTGTGTGGCCCAGACCTGAAGGCTGTGGCTGTCTCTCTGTGTGACCCAGGACTGGGCGTGGATGGCGGGTGGCTGGGGGTGTGTGGCTTCCCTTGGGGACAGTGGATCTCTCACTGGGTGTGACTGTCATTACCTGGATGTGTATGTGTCTGCAGTGATGTGTGTCCTGCCTGGGTCACAGCATAGCCCTGTCTGCAGTCCCATGGCTCCGACCATGATGTCGTGTGTGGGACCATATTCGTGAGCCATGGTTACCTGATGTTTTGGGGGCATGTGACCCCAAATATCACTGACTGCCTTACTGCATATGCCCCTTGATTTGTATGTCTGGGCTTTGTGACGCTGTGTAGGACGGGGGCAGTCTGGGACGCTGTGCAGTTGTGAGAGATATGTGTGTGTGTGTGTGTGTGTGTGTGTGTGCGCGCGCGCGCACACACTCCAGGGTCTCCTGTCAGCACTGGGAGAAGTGACCACCCTGCCCAGTGTGGGCCGTCCTTCCTGCCTGGTGTCCCCCGCCTTGCTGGACAGTTTCTCCTGGTTCGGGGATTCTTCGGCAGAGCTTGGGGGCGGGGAGCCGATGCCCTTTCTCCTCCATGCACAATGTCAAGCAGAGGCCTGTGTGAAGTAGCCTGGGGCGACCCAGTGGGGCCCCCAAGCTCAGTTTTGGGTATGCTCCATTCATCTGTGCATCTGTTTGCCTCTCTTGGTTTGGGGAGAGGGGGCTCTAGTGGAAACCCCTCTCCCCTTCCCTGGGTGACCAAGCTGGGGTTTCTTTGGCTAACTGTTCTCCATGCCCTAGCCAAACCTCTTCCCTGAGACCTGGGCAGTACATTCCCTCTTCCAGTCTGGTCTGGGACTGAGGACTAGGGTCCCACAGGGATTAGAATTGGGGTTCGTGTCTGGTGAGACCTGGGCCAGGGGTATCTCTGGGAAGGCAAGAGTTAAGGGGCTTCTGGCTTGCCCCCCTTTCCCCAGCTAGCAGCTGGTTGGAGGGGGAGTTGCTAAGGAGACTCCCATCACCATGGTGACGGTATTCTCCTAGTACCCCATTGGTTCCCTGTTAGGCAGGAGCCCCTCCCTTCCACAGGTGCCCCTCTGGCTCCTCCTTGGGAGGAGTTTGGGAGGGGAGCCCCTCTTTTCTCAAGCAAAGAGAGTTATGCTGCTCTCAGCACCTCCCGCCTGGGCCTGGGGTACCCCATCCAGAGCTGAGAGGAAAGGAAGGGCTTGACCCCTCCCCTCTAGCAGCCTGGTAGAGCTTCTGAGGCACGAAATAGGAGGGAGCCCCTGGGTCTTCAGGAGTTTGTGGGAAGGGCTGGCATATACACAGCACCCCCAGCAATGGCTCCCCATCATCCCTTCCTTCTTGGCTCCTTCACCTTAGTTCAAGAGGATGCTGAACCGAGAACTCACACACCTGTCAGAAATGAGCAGGTCAGGAAACCAGGTCTCAGAGTACATTTCCACAACATTCCTGGGTGAGTGAAGGCGGCACTTGGGGCAGGAGGGATGTCTGGGCCGGAGGGGGCTGGCCCAACCCTGGATGCTGTTAACCCTGACCCTTAACTCCCCAAAGGTTGAAGTCACTATGCTTGAGTGCCCATACTCTCAAGGCCCTAAATTAGTGGGACCATAACTTCTGTGGAAACCACAAGTGAGAATATCTCAGGGCCAATGGAATAGCTCAGTGGTTAGCTGTGCAGGGCCCCAGGTTCCATCCTCAGCACCAAAACCAAAAATCTCCAAGCCCCTCCACACCCAGTCGAACCAATGGAACTCTCAAACTCTAGACACCAAGAGAATATGCAGGCCCCTGCTCAAATTCAAATAGAATTCCTAAACTTTAAAAAATGAAGCTAAATCTGAATTCAACACAACCTGCAAGCTTGGATTAACCCTCCCAAATTCAGAAGCCCCCCCCCCCAAATCAAGAGTTGCCCAAACTAAGTTCTCAAACTCAGGAACCTCTGAGCCTCAAAACCCACCAAAGTACCGCCCAAAAAATCTTTAAACTGAAAAGCCCTCTGACTTCAATAGTTTCCCCCAATTTGGTTTGACCATCCTCCCAAATTCAGGAGATTCCCCCCAGACCTTAGATCTCCAAACTTAAAACCTGTAAGGAGCTGGGTGTGGTGGCACACACCTGTAATCCCAGTGACTTGGGAGGCTGAGGCAGGAGGATCACAAGTTCAAGGCCAGCCTCAGCAACTTAGTAAGGCCCTGTCTCAAAATAAAAATAAGAAGGTCTGGGAATGTAGCTCAGGGGTAAAAATAAATCTGTAAGGAATCCCCCAAAGATAAGGGTTCATTGGAACCCTTAAGTTCATGGGGAGCTCAAACCCCTCCTGACTTCTGAACCCAAAAGCCCCCAAACTAAGGATATTCCCACACACTCAGGATAGTTTCACCCTCATAGTGTATCTCCAAATTCCAAAAGACTCCAAATTCAGAAGACACTCCCAACCCAAAAAATAGGGTTCAGAATTGTGGACTGTGTCTGCCAGTGAGGGTGCGGCATGCTTCAGAGTTCTGAGGATCCTGCCAATGGGAGTTTGGCATGCAGATGACCCCATCAGGTTCTGTCATTGACTGGAGGTCCCAGGTCACAATAGGTGTCCCTGGCCAGGCTCTGGAAGGCTTTGAAAGCTTAGGTGGTCTCCTGGGGCTGGCCCCCAGGCAGGCTGTTGCCAAGAGGGGCATGGAGCCAGAGATTCCCTTTCCCTCCCCGCTCCCACTGAGGCCCCCTCCCACCACTACTCTCAGACACCATGGGAGTGTCTTCCCTGGCCGAGAAGGTTCCCTGGGTATCAGGGGCAGGCAGTGGCCCTCCCTTGGGAACTCACCCCGCTTCCTGACTTCTCACACAACCTGGAGACCAAACCTGCCAATTGAACTAGGGCCATCCCATAGCCCTGGGCCAGCTCCAAGGCCCCTGACCCAGCCCACCACTTCCCAAAAGGATTCCTGTACCCCCTTCGACATTCAGCATGACACCCAGAAGGCTTTCACCCTTTTGGGTGAGGCTTCTCAGGACATGAGGAGGGTTCACGGGGGTGAGGGTGCCTCCCAGGGAGGTCTGGTCATCCCTATCCTCCAACTCCTGCAGACAAACAAAACGAAGTGGAGATCCCATCACCCACAATGAAAGAGCGAGAGCCCCAGGAAGCGCCACGACAGAGACCCTCCCAGAAGCCCCTGCCCCCTGGGCCACAGTTCCAGCCCATGTCACAGATCACAGGCGTGAAGAAGCTGATGCATAGCAGGAGTCTGAACACCAGCATCCCACGCTTTGGGGTGAAGACTGACCAAGAAGACCTCCTGGCCCAAGTGGGTGGGGCTCAGTGGGGACAGGGGCCTCTAGGTCCCCAAAGAAGGACTGGGTGTGGGGTCACATCTTAAGCCAGGGTTCCTGGAAGCAGAACCTCAGACGATGAAGGACCTCAAAAGGGAGGACATAGAGGACAGAGAGGAGGAGCACCTGTGTGGCCTCCGTGCACTCAGCCTCCTTCACAGGGCACTCTGGAGGGAGGCCACATGGTGGAGTTGAGCCCACCTTGACTTCTGAGTCCTGGGCCCTGTGAGCCCTGAATCAGTCATTGGCTAAGGGCTGCCTCCAGGGATGGGTGGCATCACCCCTTCCCTGGGGGCAAGAGCAGGTTTCTAGAAAAAGGGTCACCGTAAGCCATGGCAAGCAGCACTCCCCAGCATCTGGATGGATCTGGACCTGGATCTGGACAGGGCCCCCATAGTGTCCACTACAGGCCAGACCTGGCTTTGACTTCTGCTACTTCCAGAACCCTAAGTGGCTCACTCTGCTGATGTTTATCATGACCCTCTTTGAGGCCGCCTCTGGTGTGCCCACTGTTCAGTCGCCCTGGGGTTATTGAGCACCTACCGTGTACCAGGATTGTTCTAGATGCTGGGGAGATGTGGAACATAAGCCAGTGTTCCTTCCTCCTCCAACTTGAGATGAGGGACTCCTGAGCAGTTTAGCTTACAGACAGCTGGGTTCCCGTCATCCTGGCCTTGCCACTTGTGAGCCACACGATCCTAGAGAAGTCACACCTTGGTTCCCTCAGCTGCCGATAGAGATTGAGTGCTTGGTACAGTGCTGGGTGGATAACAGCTCCAGAAGCAGTGGTGGGTTAAACTCTGTGCTCCTGATCACAGGAGGGACAGTGCTTCCTTTAGACCAGGCTCAGTGTTCCTAGGAAAGGCTCTCAGGGCCTTGGGTCTGGCAGGCTCCTAACCTCTGACCTCCATCTCCACCAGGAGCTGGAGAACCTGAGCAAGTGGGGCCTGAACATCTTCTGCGTGTCTGACTATGCGGGGGGCCGCTCCCTCAGCTGCATCATGTACACCATATTCCAGGTGATGGGGGCCGCGGGGAGTGGGCCGGGCTGTCGGGCACAGGCGAGGTGCTCAGGGCCGGCGGGGGTCATCGCCCTGCCCCTGCCCACCCCCAGGAGCGGGACCTGCTGAAGAAGTTCCACATCCCTGTGGACACGATGGTGACGTACATGCTGACGCTGGAGGACCACTACCATGCTGACGTGGCCTACCACAACAGCCTGCACGCCGCGGACGTACTGCAGTCCACCCACGTGCTGCTGGCCACACCTGCCCTGGATGTGAGCACCTGCCGCCTCCCCTGTCTCCCAGGTCCCCGTTTCCCTCTGGTTTCCTATTCCTGATCTGTGCCCTCACCTTTGCCTCTCTCTGACTCTGTTCCCCTCTAACCCTCATCCTCCTCTCCCGACCCTCATCTTGCCTGCCCTCTGCCTCTGACCCCATCCCTTTCGTGTCTTGTCTCTCATCCCCTTCATTCTAACATCAGTCTCCTGTCCCCACCTCTCTGCCCCAGGCGGTGTTCACTGACCTAGAAATTCTCGCAGCCCTGTTTGCAGCTGCTATCCACGATGTGGACCACCCTGGGGTCTCCAACCAGTTCCTCATCAACACGAGTGAGCAGCCCTCCTGGGGTGGACATGGCTGGGCTGGGGTGTGGCCTGCTGGACTGGGAACAGGACTGAACCAAATGGCTAGGCTTGGGGTCTGGGTTGGCAGTGCCCACTGGGCTAACCCAGGGCCATCTGGGCGCAAGGCAGCGTGGCACCCATGGTTCCCTTCGCTGACCTCTCTGGCCTGGGCTGCAGATTCGGAGCTGGCACTCATGTACAATGACGAGTCGGTGCTCGAGAACCACCACCTGGCTGTGGGCTTCAAGCTGCTGCAGGAGGAGAACTGTGACATCTTCCAGAACCTCAGCAAGCGCCAGCGGCAAAGCCTGCGCAAGATGGTCATCGACATGGTGGGCAGGGCCGGGTGTGCGGACAGAGTGGGAAAGGAAGCCTCTGAGGTGTGGGCTCTGGCCAAGGGTGGGTCTGAGACCCAGAGGAACCTCCAGAAACCTGGTCCGAGCCTTAGGGTTCTGCAGAGGGAAAGCTTCCAAGGCCTGGGTAGGTACGATGGGCAGCTAGTGGCCTTTGGCAGCCCCTGTGACACCCCCTGGCCCACAGGTGCTGGCCACAGACATGTCCAAACACATGACACTCCTGGCTGACCTGAAAACCATGGTGGAGACTAAGAAAGTGACCAGCTCGGGGGTTCTTCTGCTGGACAACTACTCTGACCGCATCCAGGTGCCCTATGACCACTTTATAAGGAGACTCGACCCTTCTGCCTTCCCAGACTACAGTCTCTCTGTTTCTTTCTCTCTCTGCCCATCTTTCTTGTCCACCATCTTTCCTTTCCAACCCCATCCCTCCTTCCAGGCCCCTTTTCGTCCCACTCTTTCATCATTACCCCCGCATCTCTCCTGACCTCCTTCCCTCTCTCACCTGCCCGCCATGGGCCCTCCTTCCCCTTCACTTCCCCTCCT
>JAJEJO010048296.1:0-15819 GCA_020662805.1 Glaucomys volans | reverse complement strand
TGCACCTGCTGTCCCTGCTTTTGACCACCAGACCCTCCCCATTAGTCGGATTCCCTCTCTGCCTTGAGGTAGTCCTGTCCATTCTGCAACCTTCCTCCCTGGGAGCAACTTCAGAGTGCTGCATTCCCACCCAGATTTTGTAACCCCACTACCTTGCCTCATTGAAGGTGCTGGAGAAGTGCACATCCATGGGTCCAGATGCCGTGACCCACACCCAGCCTCTACTGTGTGTGGCTGTGTGTCCATGAGTTCTCCTCTTTCACATTTCCATGTCCTCATCTGTAAACTGTGTCTGACAACAGGGTCAGCTGCCCTCACAGGTTATCCTGATGATGCACAGGGGGGTGGGCTTTCAGGATTCTGGAAGAGACGGGAGAGGTCATCCAGGCCCACCTGTCCTGGACCCAGCCCTCTGCCCCCATATGTGCCCATGGACCTGGAGGGCATCCAGCAGAGGCCCTGCTGGTCCCTGAGAGCCAGGACAGAGCCTATAGGTGACTCAGCCAGGGTGAGGCCACGGGTTCCCTCTGCAGGGCCACCAGCTTCTCTTCACCAGCAGGTCCCTGGGTTCCAGGGCTCATCTCACAGGGAAAGGGTTGGTGTGGGATGGGCAAGGTCTTTTCCAGCCCGTCCATGGTCCACCTTGGAGTCTGTGGAGGGACAATAGGTTGGCACACATGGATCGCTCACGTGGTGCCCAGGTCCAGGCCAATGCATTATGGATGTCATCTGCTTCTCACCAGGAACAGGATGGCACTGGGATCTCCTGGCTGTTCGTTTTCACCTGGGCCTGAGCTGTCTCTGTGATCCCTTTGGTTGCCACCTGGAGTCATCTCCCTGGCTATGGAAAGAACAGCGCAGCAAGGCAAGGGCCCTCCTGGTCATTTGAAAGACTGATGTGGAGTGCGTGCGTGTGTGTGTGTGTGTGTGTGTGTGTGTGTGTGTCTCCATGCCTCTGTGAGTCCCTCAGTGCCCACTGGGGAACCTCGGGGTGCATGCACACAATGCATGCACACACACGGGCCCACACCACTGTACACACATGTACTCATGCACACTGAGCACACGCCAGCCATCACTGTGGCCGGGGCTTGGCTTCCCCCAGCCTCCGCTCAGCACCTCCACCCTCTTCCTCCGCCCTCAGTTCCAACACTTGCCTGCTGCCTCCCCAGGACCTCACATCCTTCCAAACCCACTGCTGCACCTCCTTCCAACACCTCCCCTCCTGTCCTGCTCCTGAGACTCCCACTCTCCAGCCCAGCACCTCAGACATTCAGAGAGTCCCTGCCGTCTGAACCGAGGAAAGCCGCTGCCCAGCACAGGGGACAGAAGCTGCCAGGGTCAGCTACGCCATGTCTGGGTGGCACCACCTGCTCAGAGGTGCTGAGATCTGAACCCACCCTGTCCCCGGGGCTGAGTTGTGCCCCTGGGGCAGCCTCCCCACTCCTGACCTTGGACCCTGCTCCTGGGCTGTCTTGCGCCTCCCTCTGCCCTGCCCACTCTTCCTGGCTGACCCAGCTCCTCCTCTCATGACCCCCTCCCAGGAGGCCTTCCCCGACCTCCAGACTGAGGCAGGGGCTGCCTCGGGTCTCCTAGCTGCCTCAGCCAAGCTCCCTAACCAACCGAGCCATCACCCAAAGGCCCCTGGCTCCCTGCTCGTTGGCCACAGCCCCAGGGTCTGTAGCATGCGGCCTCCACTGATCTGGTGTGAAGAGACACATGTGTGATGCTGGGTGGTTTTCCAGAATGTTCCCCAGCCTGCCTCCCGCTGCAGGGGCTGTGTCCAGCTGGGAGCTCCCCATCTGCAGGGCCTCCTGGGACCCGTGATATGATAGGCTTGTCTTTCACAAATGCCTCTGTGCCTTGGCGGTCACAGACTGCGAGGGGCTTGGTGCTGGGAGCAAATCGCTGGGTCACAGGAAAGTGGGGGTTCTGCACGTGGCTGGCCAAACACTGCCTGCACAGGGACCCTGTCCATGAACCTCACCTAAGAGTCGGGAAAGAGCCTGGCAGGCTGGAGTTTCCAAACACATGTGAGTGTGTGTGTGTGTGTGTGTGTGTGAGAGAGAGAGAGAGAGAGAGAAGGTGTGTGCGGGTAGAAGTGGCATCTGAGGCTTCCAAGGCAAAGCTATAAAAAGGATCCGGCTCCTTCTGGAACTCCCACCCGCCCTTCCCCCTTTCCCTTCTCTCCCTCTCCCCCTCTCTCCTCTTCCTCTCTCCTCTCTCTCCCCCATCTCTCTCCCCCTCTCTCCTTGTCTCTCCTTCTCTCTCCATTCACTTTTACAGCCCACCCCTTCTATTAGGACACCCAACATAGCCTACCTAGAGGCCACCTGGAGGGGACCCCACAGCAGCTGCACCCAGTAGTCAGCATCACTGCACAGAAGAATAAATGGCTCCCAACGATCCTCCTCCAGCCTCTGAGTCCTTCTCCAGCCTCAGAGTCCTCCTCCAGACTCCGGGTCCACCTCCAGCCTCTAATGCTTTAAGTGCTTAATGCTTGCTTCAGGCAGGCTGAAAAGGCTGTTCTTGGTGGTCCCGGGGCTCCAGCATTCTCTTGAGTAAGAGCAGCTACAACAGGCCTCGCCCCACTCTGAGCCTGCACTGCCCCAGGCAAGAAAGGGGGTGATCACCCAAAACCTCCCTCACTGTGCTGTCTGGGGGTTCAAGAGCACATTCATTCCTGCATTTATTCACTCAGCAAATACTGAGTGCCAGCTGCCATCTTAGGCACTTTGGGTAGCCCAAAGGACACAGTCCAAGCTGTAGCAGTCACAAATCCTGTACCTAGCAGATGAGCAGAGCATATTTGGAAATATCTATGTCTGGTGATAGTGTCATGGAGAAAAATCAGGCAGAATAAGGTGTTAGCCAATTCTTGGATTGAGGTATATGCTCTTCTATGTAGGATGCCAGGCAGTCTTTTAAGATAACATGGCATTTGAGCCAAGGTCTGAACAAATGAGAGAACAGCACATGCAAAGGCTCTGAGGCAGGAGCTTGTTTGGCATAATCAAGGAGAACATAAAGGTCCCTGTGGCTGGAACAAAGGGAAAGAGGGAAGGGATGGTCAGGAACGAGGTTGGGAGGTAGGGAGAGGGGCTGATCCTGGAGGCCCCCAAGGCTCATCATAAAAACTTTGATTTTTTTTCTCTGAGATGGAAAACATGGGATGGTATTGAGCTGAAGAGGGGAATGATGTTTCACAAGGCCATTCTGGAGCTGGGTTTAATTAGATTGGAGGGGGATGAGGCAGAGGTGGGATCCTGTGCAGAAGACACAGAGAGAGAAGCTACAGGGCTATGACAGTCACCCTATCAAGTCATGATGGTGGCTTGGACCAGGGCAGCCTCAGCACATTGAGCTCAGGGCTCTCAGGGCCTCCTTCTGCACATTATTAGAACTTTTCACATAACCCCCCACATGGGTGCCTGGCTGAAGGTGAGGGTCTGGTGTGTTTCCTTCAAGGGCCCCACAGTCTCTGCAGAGCCCGTGCTTCATCTGCTCCTGGACATGGGCTGTGGGGCTAAGACTTGAGCAGGGTCGCCCGACACCCCTAACGGAAAGACAGGAGAGGCCATCCCATATCAGAGATGTGGCCAAAGCGATAAAGGTACCAGTGCTTCTTGCTGTGGTCCCTCTTCTGTCCCATGGTCCTCACATGATGAAACGTGAGCCTCTTGGGGCATCCACTGATCACTGGTCCCAATCACAACACACTTCCTTTCACCATTTAATGAAGGTTTATTGAGCTGCTATCGTGGGCCAAGCACAGGTACAGATACTGTTCCAGGGAATCTCATCATATGGTGAGGTGCAAACATATCCAAAATAAATAATCATGATAAAACAGTCTTCCAATCCAGACCAGAAAAGGTGTTTGAAGAGAGGATAAGTTCAACTCAATGAATCTGGAAAGGCTTTGCAGAAAATCCCATGCAGGGCATTTGGTCTGGGTCTTGAAGCAGCATCAGAGTTTTCCAGGTGCTCAATGGTGAGGACAAAATTCCAGATGGAAAGCAAGTATCTTCCAAGCCACACAGTTGTGAGGACGCCTGGGATGCCTGAGAAGGGCTGGCAGCCCCTGGAGAGAGAATATGGAATTCGTTCTAGGAAATCAGCCAGCACATAGACAGGAGCCCTCGCCAAGTGCCTGACCCGGGGATGCAGTAGTGAGCGGGCCAGACCTGGTCCCCAGCGTCCTGCAGCTTCCACTGCGTGATGAAGGAGCTTCAGGAGATGTTCTCACCACCTCCACGGAGCGGCTCCCGTGCACCTTGCTCTGCCCATCCCTGGGGAGCTCTGGTCTGCCACCTGTCCTGCTGATGGGACTGCAAGTGCCTGAAGGACATGAGCCCCTGCTATCTGCCTCATGGGCAGCCCCAAGGCCAAGCACAGTCCTGGGCACCTGGTGACCACTCAAGAGGTTAGTGAGAGATAAAGGAATGAAGAAAAGAAGGAAGAAATAGAAAGGAAGGGAGGAAGACAGAAGAAAAGCAGAGTTGGTAGGGCCAGTCGCCGGCCTAACTTGCCTCCGAAGCTTCTGGAGCAGGAGCGATGACTGTTGCTTGTGTTCAGAGCAACAAGACAGGACCTGTTTTTAAGCAGTAATAACTGCATTATTGCAACCCGAGGATGGAATCAGCCACGCCCGTCACAGGAGTCATTAAGAAGGCTCTACCCCGCTGGCGCTTAGAAGCCGGCTCTCCTCCCCAGCCGCTCTCCACCTTCATTGACTTCTCTTTCTCAGGAACGTCAAGATCACTGGCATTTAGAAAGCACATGATGTGTAGCTCTTTTCCTTCCAAACACTGCAAAAAGAAGCCATCTGACCTTTTATAAGGAAAGTGGAACCCCAAGTCTCCCCCTGACAGTGATGTCTGAGATTTCTTATCTGCACGTCAGAAGACCTTCTTTCTCCCCAGCCCTGCGGGAGTGAGGCCGGGAGGGAGAGGGAGCCTATCTGACACTGTCCCTGAGGGAAGGTGCTGAGGGGAAGGTTTATTAATAGTGCAGACCAGCCCTGCGGAGGCGACACTGAGGAGGAGGAGGAGGACGAGGGGCAGGGTGGGAGAGCACCAGCCTCCAGGGTCACAGAGAACTCCGTTGACATTTCATTTCCGTGACATCTGTGCTGAGGATCCCACGCTGTTGTCCTGGGGGTTGAAAGAGAGAGGACAGCCATGGTCAGAAAGCTAAAATAGAAAAAGTTTCCCAACCCCGCAGGCCAAAGAGACACAGTGAATTCCCCGTGAGGAAGGACATGTCACAGTGTGGCCCTGCCTGGCTTGAAAAGATAAGAAATAGGTTTAATGTAATCCTCCATTCCTTAAATCTCTCTTGTGAATTGCTTCACATCTGGTAAGAATTCGGAGTAGGTGAGTCCTGGGAGTTTATTGCCAGAATTACCTAAATCCTTCTCCTCCCTGTGCCCTTGCCCCTTGCAGTGATGCTGTAGTACGAAGCTCCTCAGGAGTGAAGCCTGTTTCCTCACTGTCTGAATCTGCACTTGACCTTGTGACGAGCTTTGGCCCACAGAACAGGACTGAAATGGTGTCATGTTGGTTCTAGGCCTCGGCCCCAAGAGACTCTGAAAACCTCCACTCTCACTGGGAAACTTCTCAGCTGCTATATGAACACCAACCAATGAGAAGATAAGAGACAGGTGCACCAGAGTCAGCTCAGACAGTTTTCCCTCCTGAGGCCTTAAACGTGAGAAGTTAGCCAGGATGAGGTGGGATGCCTCCCCAACCTGCAGCTGAGCACAGATGCAAGAGTGTGTCCCACCCAGACCAGAAGAACCAGCCCGCTGAGCCCAGCCTCAACTGCTGGTGGCAGAATTTTAATTGAATGCTGTTCTAAGTGACTAGGTTTGAGGAACTCTTTTTTTTTTATGTCGCAATAGCTAACTGATACATTCTTTCTTAATCAGGTATTCCTAGAGGACAGGAAATTTTAGCATTAATGAGAAGATACCAGAATGATAAGAAAATATCTTCCACAAAGGCAGGATCATGTTCACCTGGTCCAACCCAATGGGCATAGAAAATGACACAGAGAAGGGGCAGATTAAATCTAGTTGAACTGAGTTTGAAGATTGTGTGGGAAAGCAGCCATCTTCAAAACTCTCAGGGGAATCTGCTCAACTTGCTACCTAGAGCAATTTTCACCCTGGTTCAAGCTTCAGTAAGGACACCTGGCAAGATCGACAGTGTTCTTGAACTTGACCTAAGAGCAACCCATTCTCCTCAAGGCAGCCAGGGTGATCTTTCCAAAGCACTTGTCTGATGGCCCTGCCCAGCTAGCCTCCAGGGGCCCCCATTGCACTTGAGCCCAAAGTCCTCACAGGGGCACCATGGACTGTATGTGCACCCTGCTGACTTTCCTCCCTGTTGCCTCACTGTTCCCTGTTTTCACCCACACACAACTTTCTGGCCATACAGAACCATCTGCAGTACTCCAGGCCTGGGATGTTCTTGGGACAGACAGTCTTTCCACACCCCAACCTATTGCTTATCTGTCTCTTCTTCTCTTTAGGATTTAGGGTAGGTGCTCTAGTTTTCTTCCGGTTCCTCAGGCTGGGTGAAGTAGAAGCATCCCACCTGGTTCCTGCGGCCTCCAATTCATGCACCTGAGGATCTGTGTTCTCTCTCCTCCCTCACCACTAGACTCCAGTGGGAGGGGCTATTTCTTTCATCCCTGTTTCTGGCACAGACTGACGTATAGTAAGTGGTCGATGGAAGCAAGGAAAGAAAGAAGGAAAGCAGGAAGGAAGCCAGCTAGGGCAAAGGACTTCGAGCAGCACCTTCTGAAAATGAATCAGACTTTAGGATCTTATTGAGAGAACTGGGAGGACCTGACTGCACTTCCAGATTAGGTGAAGAAGTATTTCCAACTAAATAATTTCTGGAAAGAAGATTAGAAGTAAATATAAACAGTAGCTAATGTCAATGTCAGGCATAAACACAGAACACATTCTTGAATTGGTGGTTCTCAGTGGACTCATTTTCCAGTGGTGAGACTTGCTAAGAATCAGTAAGCTTTGGTGTTTATTGAGGATACTGAGCAAAGTGTTTTCTAAGTCATATCTCGCTCATTCATCTCAGTCACCCAGTAAAGTAGGTTCTGTCTCTGTTCTCCCTTTGCAGATGTGAATTCAGAAGCACAGAGAGGTTGAGTAACTTTTCCAATGTCATTCAGCCTGTGGGTGTAGTAAAAATCATTTTGCTTGAGTGTAGGGCTCTATTCCCTGCCACTTCCCCACCCAGATGCCTAAGAGTGAAGAAGTGAACGTTTTCTATGCATTTAAGTGGTCAGTTAGCATAATTCCTCTCCCCTTGTTTCTCCATCTAAGATCAGTGCTGTCTTCCACTTCCCCTCATGTTAACTAGCATCTGCCAGAAGCCAGCCACTTTCCCTGCTTCCTGGATCTTCTCTCATCGTTTCCTTGCCTGGAGATCACTTCCATTTAAATGTGCCATTTAGGAGCGTGTTCATGACCCATCTCCTCTGCCTTGCCAGGTTCTCCCACTGTTGGAAAATCTAGAAATCACACTAGGCAGTTTTTATGTTTATCCTGTTGTCTGGAATAAGTCTTCCTTTCCCTCTGTCCCCAGCTCCCTCCTTCCCAAGAATGCACCCTCTGCCTTCTTCCTCCCTCTCTTCCTTCCAGACACTTATCTGGGGCCTCTCCTGCACCACAGCTTTGGGGTGCACATCAGTGGCATTGGTGCTGTTTCATGAAAATCAGTCCTGCCTGCCTTACAGGCTCCTACCAAGATAAATGTCAATTGCTTGACATTTATCTATTCCCTTCCTCTTTTCTTCCTCTCTTTCTTTCTTTCTTTCTTTCTTTCTTTCTTTCTTTCTTTCTTTCTTTCTTTCTTCTTTTTCTTTCTTTCTCCCTCCCTTCCTCCCCCCTCTTTCCTACAAGGGATTGAACCCAGGGGTGCTTAACCACTGAGCCGAATCCCCAGCCCTTTCTAATTTTTTTAATTTTGAGACAGAGTCTCACTGAGTTGCTGAGGGCCTCATTTTTGTTCAGCAAAAGCGAGGCCGGCTTTGAACTCATGATCCTCCTGCCTCAGCCTCCCAAGTCACTGGGATGACAGGCCACCTTACTCAGCTTATTCAGTTTGTTCTTAAAACAACCTTTGGGAAGGGTGACCAGCGGCTCCCACTCATTCAGCGTTTCCGGCACTGACACCTGGAGCTCAGCCTGTTCCAGAGCTCATTCTTGCACTGCAGACTGGTGGGTGGGTGTCTGACCTGGAGCGCTCACCTGGGGGGCAGTTCTGACAAATCGATGAATCTCCTCTGGGTGCACTAGGACCTTGGTGTGTGTGTGTGTGTGTGTGTGTGTGTGTGTGTAGAAAGTCTCTGAAAGGAACAGACCCACCATTGGGCGAAGTCACAGTCACTGATAGAAGGAAACCAGAGACAGGGGCAGGACAGTGGCAGAAACAGATGATACACTTTTTTTCATTTTCCACATTTTTTTACAATTGAATTTTTATGCTGTTTTTCTTATTTTGCAAATTTCCGTGAGTCCATTCTGGTGAAAGGCTCCTAAGATACATATTTCTGCTCCGTGAACTTCATTCCCCTAGTTGTGAGCGAGGCCCTGCTGCCTTGCCTTTCCCTCTGTCCTGCTGGGGGCAGCCACAGGCTTGCTCTGGCCAATGGAGCGGCCTGGGAGTGATCTGCCACTTCTGCATGAGAGAACTGCGTGACCAGTGCTCAGGGCCAGCCTCCCTCCCGCAGCCATGCTGATCATGGAGTGTGTGTGGCTGCAGAGACCCTGTGTGATGAGCCCAGCACAGGTCACCATCTCACTCATGTTGATAAGCAAACTGAAGAAAGAAATATTTGCATGCTGAGCCAGTGAGTTTGGGGCATTTTCTGCTGTCACATAGCCTCATTTTACCAACTAGTACCTTCGCTTGAGCGATGAACTAAAACATTTTAAGATAGTGGCTCTACATTCAGATCCCTTGGGGACATTTCAAAGAACAAATGCTTCAGATCCCATTTGTGAAGATGCCAGTGTAATTGGTCCTGGGTGGGTCCTTAGCATTGATGTCATTTTGAAAAAATGCTGAATCTAATAGTTAAGCCAAGATGGTGAGCAGCAGTGGCAGGGGTGGCAAAGAGACGATTGCTTCTAGCTGGGACAATGTAGTAGCAATGCCATGGAAGAGGTGGCATGCTGGCCTTGACTTGGTAGTGCTTTGGCATTTAAATCAATGGTTCTCTGTATTTTCTGGTCCTTAATCGAAACCACCCAGAGGCCCACCTGAGTCTGAATGGGGGCATGCACTTTTTTTATTACTAGCAGAAACTCACCTTTGTTAGGATGCACTGCAGGAGATGAAGCATGTTTGACTTAACCAATGCGTCCTCACTCTGCCAGACTCCCTCGAAGCTAGGAAGGTCCTGTGACCCAGCAGAGAGAAGACTGCTAGGTGATCCCTAGGTAAGATTTCCCTTCCTGATAAAGGGAGAGAGGGTCCCAGGAGACCTCTTACCACCATGGCTCCTACCTCCCCATCAGATCCCTGACCTCTGCTTCCTACCTGTTGAAAGCAGTGGTGTGAGGCCATGAGATTTGGAGCTACTGAAGCCAGCAAGCCACCATGTGACAGGTAGGTGTCACTTTCAAATCTTCGCCCTAGTTCTGATACATGGTGGACTTAAGAGTTCCTGTTGATGTCAGTTGGAGCTGTCAGGAAATTGGGAGAAATGGCGTGGGCCAAGGAATGCCTGTCAAGTATCTAAAGGACCACAAGGGACAAAGGAAATTCGCTCTGCTGAGTGCATCTCCAGAGGTTTCTCCTGGAGACCAAGACTTAGAGTGATCTGGTTAAAAAAATGTATTCTGGCTTATGAGTTAAGAGCCAAGGTTTTCAGAAGTCCAGGGACCCTTAAAAGTACTGCCAGCCTCACACAGTGGTGGTCCACAAGGGCACTGAACACTAAAACCACCTGGGGCCTTGCTTGAATTCAGATTCCTGGTCTTTCTCTCCTAAAATGCAGTCCTCCTGCCTCAGACTCCCCAGCCGCTGGGATTATAGGTGTGTGCCACCACGCCTGGCTTTATTCTTAGTTCCTTTAACAACAGGTGATTTAAATGATGAACTCAAAAGCTCCACCCTGCTTGGAGAAGCCAGGATCAGGAGTAGGATTGAAGGAGACTAAATTGCATTCCACCGTTTGCCCCCATAGGCTGAAGGTAGGGAGCTAAAGATCCCCCAGCAGGGCCACCACCCTCCTAAGACTCTCCCTGGCCAGCATCCCACCCTGCTCTCCCAGCAGAGGCAATTAGGGTTATTCAGAAAGTTCAGAACGTGTGTGAGTCTCCTCCTCCTGTGCTCTGAAGTTCAAGTTCTCAGGGAAAGCCAAGCTCCCACATCAGCATTAATTAAACGGCCAGCTAGTAACCCTCCCATCTTGCCGCCCATGAATCTCCCTCCTATCTGTTCAGCAAGACTCCCCAGGCCACGTCAACCGGGCTGGAGTTCTATGTCCCCTTAAAGGATTCCTGAGAGCTGAGTTCCTCTCCAGGCTGTCCTGCGGTACCGGGAAGGTCTGCATGGCGGGTTAGCACGGAAATAGCTTCTCCAGCACGTTCCCCATCCGTCTCAATTGTTTAAATTATACTTTTATTAAACCCTTAAGGAAAATGGACTCGCCACATTCTCATTAAGCAGGGAACTACACAGTGCATAAAACAGGGAGATGGTTTTATTTAAAGCTACCCTCACAATTTGCCTTAATTAATTCTCCCTCTGCTGCTCTATTACCAGGTGTTGCGGATAAATGGGACACTTTGGGAGTGGTGGATGGGCAAAGTGATATTTAAGCAGCTGATAATCATCCCTGTGGCCTCCAGTTGGGATCCTTCTTCCTAGGAACTCAAAGCTCTTGTAACATGTTGAGCTCCTCTTTCCTTGGAGCTTGACTTCATGCCAGGGCGGAAAGGAGATTCGTCCCTGGAACGGCAGTAAGGAGAAAGACTCCCAGGGAGTTTGTGGGGAGTCTGCTCACTAGCAGAATACACCACGTTTACTGAGCACCTACTATGGCCCAGGACAGGGCTAAGCAATTTTCCTATCATTGGTGGGTATCGGTCATGGTGGGTTAGGCTATTGTCCCCAACTCCACCCCTGCCCTCCAAAGAGTGACACATCCCATGTCTTGACCCAGCCCCCCACATGGGCAGAGGGGACTTCCTTGCTTTGCTGATTGCCGAGCTTAGAACTGCAACTCGCTTTGACCAGCAAACAGAATCGATCCGGAGCTCTAAGAGGTAGCGTATGTCCCCAATCTCTCATACTCCTGCCACCACCATAATACAGGCCTGTCCCCAGAGAGCTGCTGGTCCCAAAAGAAGACACTCAGAGAAAACCTGTGCTGCTCGGAGCCATGGCTGCCTGTTACTGTAAGCCACTGAGCCAGGGGACTTGTTTGTTTGGCAGCATTTTTAAGGCAGTAGCTGACTGCTACAGTTCAGATCTGAGGTGTCCCCCCAAAGCTCCTGTGTCAATATGGGAATGTTCAGAGGTGAAAGGACTGGATGGTGAGAGCTGTGACCTAATCAGTCCGTAGTCCTAGTTCGAATGGATGGACTGGGTGGTGACTGCAGGCAGGTGGGGCGTGGCTAGAGGAGGTGGGTCACTGGGGGGGTCCTGGAAGGGTGCATCTTCCCTGTGTCCCCTTTCCCCTTCCTCTGCTTCCTAGCCACCATGAGCAGAGCACCTTCCTCTGCCACACCCTTCCGCCATGATGTTCTGCCTCATCCTGGGCCCAGAGTGATGGACTGACCATGGACTGAATCTCTGAGAGTGTGGTTCAGAATAAGCTTTTGTTCTGCTCAGTTGTTCTTGTTGGGTATTTTGGTCACAGTAAGGAACACCTAACAGACACACTGATGCACATCAGCCATGTTTCAGAATCAGTGCAGGAATTTTAAAAAATATTGATGTCTATACCCCATCCTAGGGATTTGGACTCAGTTGGTATGAGTTGACCCAGGGCACCTCCCCATCGATTCTGGCATGCAGCCAGGGTTGCAAATCCCCCATCCCCATGGACACATCAATCCTTGCAATCCTGTGAGGTAGGGCTTACCCACCCTCTTGACTGATGAAGAGACTGAAGGTCAGAGACCAGGAGCAGCCTCCCAGCTGGTAAGTGGCAAAGGTTGGACTCACGTCCACATCTGTATCACTCAAAGAGTCACAAAGTCCCTGGAAAGGTGCTTGAAATATGCATCTGCTGGCCCCACCATTCCTACTAAAGCAATTCTCTGGGATTTGGAATCAAAACCCTAGTATGCATATATGTATGTATTTACTTATTTTTGGTGCTGGGATTGAATTCAGGACCTTGAACTTACAAAGCACATGCTGTGCCACTGAACTGCACACTGAGCAAGAACCCACTTTTGAAACTGACTTCTGTGGAGGCAGAAATCTAAGATGACCCCGAGGAGCCTCACCCACTTCTATTCGTGCCTCAGGAAATTCTCTCATTTTGAGTGTGGGGGAGACCCAGAAATACGATGGTTTTTACGCTCCTGAACAGCTTAGGCAAAGGTGAAGGGATTTGCTCATGTAATTAAGGTCCCTAATTAGGCTAATCAAAAGGAAGATGATCTGGAATGGGCCTGGCCCAATCAGGAGACCCTTCAGAACAGGATCTGGAGGTCAAAGATGGAAGAGGTCACAGAGATCAAAGCGAAAGAGATCCTCTTCTTATTGGCCTACAGTTCATGTTTTGAAGATGGCTGCGTGGTGGAGATCAGGATGGCCATGAGGAGCTGAGGGCCTCAATCCCACAACTTCAAGGAACTGAATTCTGCCAAGTACCTGTGAACTTGGAAGAGGACCCAAACCCTCACTTTGATCTCAGCCTAGTGACACTCTGAGCACAGGACCCAGCCACCCTGTGCCCAGACTTTGACCCATGGAAATGGTGAGAAAATTGAGTTGTGTGACTTTAAACTGCCCACACGTGGCCACAGGGACTATCACAACCTGCAGGGCAATTTCATTGGTGGCAATTGTCCTTGGGTCGCATTTTGAGGAACACTGAAGCCACCTGCATAAATGTGGGGACCAGTGAGATTCACCTGGTCACAATGCATCTGCACAGCAAATGCTTCTGGGTCAGAGTTGGGCGGCTGCTGCCGTCCATCATTGTCTTGGTTGGCTTGACATTTGCTTGCTTGTGGGCTGACTGGTGGCTTCCATCAGTGGGACCGGCACTTTTTTCTTTCCTCAGCCATAAAGGCTCCTCAGTGCCATTTCCCAGCATCTGCCTGGTCTTGTCCTCCATGGGAAGGACTCGCAGACACGCAGCTCAGACACCACAGCATGAGTGACACCAGCAGGCCCTCACTGCTCCCAGCTGCAGTCCAGGGCAGGACCCTGCAAGTGATGCTGAGACACTGAACACCCCCAAACTTTCCATGTCCATTTTCTCTCTGTTCTCAGGTTCCCAACAGTCCAGCAGAGGCCAGCAATGGATTCTGACGGCTAGAGCTCTGCTCCCTAGGTGGGGTCCTCAGGAGATTGGGGGCTACAGGGGTTCATCAGCAAGTTCAGAACCCCTCATTCAAATGCACCTGTTAAATAAACATACATTTCAGGCCTGTGTTTATTATTTATTATTATTATCATTAAGTACTAGGGATTGAACCCAGGAGCACTTTACCACTGAGCTAATCCTCAGCCCTTTTTTATTTTTTATTTTGAGACAGAGTCTTACTAAGCTGCTGAGGGTGGCCTCAAACTTGCAATCCTCCTGCCTCAGCCTCCAGAGTCACTGGGATTACACGTGTGCACCACCTTGCTTGGCAATAATTTTATGGTTTTGAAATGACCATCTAAACTGAATAACCATCAGTTCCCCAGACCTGATCCAAGCCTTTTGGGGACTTCAGCCCAGGTTCACCACGCCATTAGTACAGGAGTTGAACTTGCGCATATCCTGCAACTCTGCAGGTAGCAGTGTGACCTCCCCCTGCCTGCCTTCCCAAGGAGGATGTTTTAGGCGTGCCCCCTGAGCCCTGGAATGGAATCTCTGTAATGCTCTCTACTCACTGAGCCTGGATGAGCAGCTGCTCTTCTCAGAACCTCAGTTTCTTCATCCGTACATGAGAACACAATGTACAGATGTTTGAATGTTTGGTGAGGACACAAGCAAGGGCCCGGTGCAGAGCTGGGTGTTTAACAGAAGCAGTACATGGTACTTAGCCCTTGACCTCTAGAAGCTGAACACCCTGGGTTTGGAGCCTGCCTCGGCCATTCAGCAGCTGTGTAAATCTGCAGGTTACCCAGCATCTCCAAAACTCCAATCCCTCAACTGTGAAACAGGCTTGATATGTTAAAATGCTAACTCCATCCTGAGGTCACTGAAGATGGATAAGGTGACACATGGAAAAGATCTGCAGAAATCCTGGGGACAGGGCACGTGCTCCTACAGGGAAGCTATTATTTTGTAAACACGGGGCTGGCTTTGACCTGAGGCACAGAGGGAAGGTGTCAGAGAACCAAGGTCAGGGTGGACGGACTTCCTGACCCTGCGCTGTTAGACCATGCACCACCCCAGGGTCCACACTCACCATCTCTGTCCCCCTGGTGCAGAAGCAGCCAGCACCCCAGGCATCCAGCTTGCCACCAGCCACCAAGCAGCCTCCCTCTGCAGAGACCCGGCAGCCCTGTGCAGACTCTCCCGGTCCTCAGTTCATTTCCTTATCTTCCCCCTAATCACTCCCAGGGGGCTGATGGATGGGGACAGGCAAGAATCTACAGCTGTGTGACAGAATGTTTACTACCAGCCCTCTAGGAAATGATCACTTCCAGGTAATTCTCAGCCTCCAGCCTGTGATGCAGTGTCTCGGATAGTCAACCGCAGTGAGCGGCGTGTGAGAGCATCAGAAGGAGACCTTGTATTTCACGGCTTGCTGGGGAAGAAACATGCCAGGGCAAATTGGTTTCAGGCAAGTGCTGAGATCTCACATTCCTTGCATCCAGCCTTAGAAGGAACTGAGAATTAAGCCTCAAGCTATGCAGCCAGAGCAATGTCCACCGGACTCTCCTGCATTGCTCCTGGGGAGACGCTATGGCCAAGCCACAGGTGTGCAGGCCACTGACATTCACATTGCCAAGGGGCCAGGACTCTTCCACAGTAGGATCTAGAAGCTGGGGGGATTTCTCTGCACCTCTGCCATGACCATGACCATGACCATGACCATGACCAAGATGGACTCCCTGGGTACTTCATTCTTCAAACTCCCTTCCAAAGGATTAGGCATGTGGAACAATGGAGCAAAATACAGAGTTCAGAATCAGATTCACACAAACATAATCACCTGACTTATAAATGCAGGCAGAGGAAGGGGTATTATTCTCAAATATGAAGGCTGGGTTAATTGTATATCCATATGGAGAGAAAAATTCATCTCAAGCCCTACCTCACACCATATGTAAGGCAGCCGGATTGTACAGCTGAACGACAAAGGCTTTACACAAAAACAAGGGTGAACGTCCTCATTACCACGGGGTAGGCAAAGATTTTTGTCAAGCAACTTACCAAAGAACTAACAGAAGGGAAATAGTGATCAACTGGGCTGCAGCTACAGCTCTTCAGAGTGATCAGAAGACACCATGAAGGCAAAGAAAAAGCAATCGCTAGAATGCCATTTTTGCATCAAAAAAGACTTTCATCCAAAGTCTAAAAGGAACTCCTACAAATTAAAAAGACAGTGGAAACCATGTGTCTGAGCAACTGGAACTCTCACATATGACCAGCAGC
>JAJEJO010048295.1:319841-371394 GCA_020662805.1 Glaucomys volans | reverse complement strand
CTGGTAGTTTCTGTTCATGAAATCTTACAAAATCTTATGAAATCTTACATCTTCTCTGGTCAACTTTGTTTTCAAGATTAAATATTTTGTCTTCAATGTCTGAGGTTCTGTCTTCTAGGTGATCTAGCCTGTTGTTTATGCTTTCTATTGAGTTTTTAATTTTAATTTCTTGTTTCCTTTATTTCGAGGATTTCTGTTTGAGTTTTTTCAGAATGTCTATCTCTTTATTGAAATGATCTTTGCTTCCTGCATCTGTCCTTTTAACTGTTGGTTGGTGTGATCATTCATTGCCTGCATTTACTCTCTTAACTCATCAGTTGCTTCCCTGATCATTTTAATTATGTGCATTCTGAACTCCCTTACTGACATTTCTTCTGCTGTGCTGTCATTGCATTCTATTGATGTAGCTTCTAGGTTTGTTTGGGATGCTTTCTTCCCCTGTGTTCTCATGTTGTTCTTGTGTCTTCCCCACTAGCAGGTGAGAATCTGAGGTAATGCAATTCCCCCCCCATAGAGTTATAGTGTCCCTGCAGGTTTACAATACCTCACCTTGAAGTAAGAGATCAATATTAGCAGCACACCATACAAACCATATGCATCCTTATCTCAAACTTTGGTTTTTAAGATATTAACCATATTGTCTTAATAAACCAAGATGATGAGTTCAATTATTATCTACCATTTGGCCAATAGGTTTGCAATAAGGACCACAATTTCTAGTGGTGGACAAAGAGGATGGGGTGGGGTGTAGGATATACCATTAATGATATAGGAATTGTGTATATAGAGGTACCGTGTACTAGGAGCAGTGACAGAGGAATTAAAAGAAATTGGTTGTTAGTATGGGAAAAGGGAGAGTCTCCAAGGAGACAGATTAGAGGAAAATAGGGTGAGAAAGATATTAATAAAAGAAAATAAAAGTAGGAATAATAGTGGGTAATTGGAATAATTGTAATATTATACTAATAAAGTAAAAAAAATCTACAATAAAACTATCCTCTACTGTTCAAACCTCCTAGTCTTCAGTAGCCTGATGCCTGGGAGGAACTTGATAATGCAGTATCCCAAGAAGGGTGCTGCCCCTCTAGGTATATGGTGGCCTCCTGGTGGGGTATAATCTCTGCTAGTGGGCAGAGGCGCCCCCACGTGTTGATGTGTGGTCATCCTCTGCTGGGGCACTAGACCACAGGCTGGGGCCGGGCTGGGTTGGACCTGGGCCTCTGGGCCAGGCCTTCTGGCATGGAAGTCACATGCGGGTGCTCTGGGCTGGCCTCCTAGGTGCAGAAGTCTAAAGCAGGTGCTCTGGGCTGGCCTCCCAGGTGCAGAGGACTCACGTGGGTCTGTTTAAATTTTCTATGTCCTCCTGATTCAAGTTGGGTAGGTCATATGTCTCAAAATTTGTTAATATCTTCTAGATTTTCTGTTTTATTAGAGTATAAATTTTCAAAATAGTTTCTGATTATCATCTGTATTTCAGTAATGTCCATCATGATATTTCCCTTTTTATCATGAATTTTAATAATTTGAGTTTCTCTTTCTCTTAATTAGCTTGCCTAAGGTTTCATCAATTTTATTTATTTTTTCAATGAACTAACATTTTGTTTCATTGATTTTTTTGAATTTTTTTGTTTCAATTTCATTGATTTCACCTCTGAATTTAATTATTTCCTGTCTTCTACTGCTTTTGATGTTGATTTGTTCTTCTTTTTCTAGGGTTTTGAGACGTTTTTTATTTAGTGACTTTCTATTCTTCTAATGAATGAGCTTAATGCAATGAACTTTCATCTTAGAACTGCCTTCATACTTTCCCAGAGATTTTTTTAATGTATTTAATTTTGATTCATTGTACACAATGGGGTACAGCTGTTGTTTCTCTGGTTGTACACAAAGTAGAGTCATACCATCTCTGCACTCATACATGTACACAGGGCAATGATGTCTGTCTCATTCTGTTATTATTCTTACCCCCCACCCTAACCCCACCCCTCCCTTCCCTCTATGCTATCTATCCTTCCTCCATTCTGGACTCCCTTCCATACCAAATTATGCATCATCATTCACTTATCAGAGAGACCATTTGGCCTTTGGATTTTTGGGATTGGCTAATCTCACTGAGCATGACAGTCTCCAACATCATCCATTTACCTGAAAATGCCATAATTTTATTCTTCTTTATGGCTGAGTAATATACCATTGTGTATATATACCACAGTTTCTTTATCCATTCCTCTATTGCAGGGCATCTAGGTTGGTTCCACAATCTAGCTATTGTGAATTGAGCAGCTATGAACATGGGTGTGGCTGAATCAGTAGTAATCTGATTTTAAGTCCTTTGAGTATAGGCCAAGGAGTGGGATAGCTGGGTCAAATGGTGTATCCATTCCAAGTTTTCTAAGGAATCTCCACACTGCTTTCCAGAGTGGCTGCACCAACTTGCAATCCTAACAGCAATGTATGAGTGTACACTTTTCCCCACATCCTCGCCAACACCTGTTTTTGCTTGTATTCTTAATAAAAGACATTCTGTCTAATTGGGGTAAGATGAAATTTAAGGTGGTTTTGAATTGCATTTCTCTTATAACTAGGGATGTTGAACATCTTTTCATAAATCTGTTGATTGCTTCTAGATCTTCCTCTGTAAAGTGTTGTTCATTTCCTTGGCCTATTTATTGATTGGGTTATTAGTATTCTTGGTGTAAAGATTTTTGAGTACTTTGTACATTCTAGAGATTAGTGCTCTATCTGAAGTGTGTATGCCAAAGATTTTCTCCCACTCGAAGGCTCTCTCTTCACATTGCTGATTGTTTCCTTTGCTGAGAAAAAGCTTTTTAGTTTCACTCTATCCTAATCATTGATTCCTGCTTTTATTTCTTGCACTTTGGGAGTCATGTTAAGGAAATCTGGTCCTAGGCCAACGTGATGAAGATTTGGACCTATTTTCTCTTCTATTATGTGCAGGGTCTCTGGTCTAATTCCTAGGTCCTTGATCCATTTTGAGTTGAGTTTTGTACAGGGTAAGAGATACGGGTTTACTTTCATATTGCTGCATATGGATTTCCAGTTTTCCTAGCACCATTTGTTGAAGGGGCTATCTTTTCTCCATGGTATGTTTTTGGCTCCTTTGTCAAGTATGAGATACTTTTATTTATGTGGGTTTGTCTCTGTGTCCTCTATTCTGTACCATTGATCTACCTGTATATTTTGGTGCCAATACCATGCTGTTTTTGTTACTATTGCTCTGTAATATACTTGAAAGTCTGGTATTGTGATTCCCCCTGCTTTGCTTTTCTTGCTAAGAATTGCTTTAGCTATTCTGGGTCTCTTATTCCTCCAAATGTGTTTCATGATTTGCCTGCTCTATTTCTATGAAGTCTGTCATTAGGATTTTAATTGGAATTGCATTGAATTTGTATAGTGCTTTTGGTAGTACAGCCATTTTGACAATATTAATTCTGCCTATCCAAGAACATGGGAGATCTTTCCATCTTCTCAGATTTTCTTTAATTTCTTACTTTAGTGTTCTGTAGTTCTCATTGTCGAGGTCTTCACCTCTTTTGTTAGATTGATTCCCAAGTATTTTTTTTTTTAGGCTATTGTGAATGGTATAGTTTTCCTAATTTCTCTCTTAGAGGATGCATCACTTATGAATAAAAATTCATTAGGGGCTGGGGATTTAGCTTAATTGGTAAAGTGCTTGCCTTGTGGTGCACAAGGCCCTGGGTTCGATCCCCAGCACCATAAAAAAAAATGCATTAGATTTATGAGTATTAATTTTATATCCTGCTACTTTACTGAAGTCATTTATGAATTCCAGAAGTTTACTGGTGGAATTTTTAGGCTCTTCTAAATAGAGAATCATGTCATCAGCAAATAGGGATAGTTTGAGCTCTTCTTTTCCTATTTGTATCCCTCTAATTTCTTTGGTCTGTCTAATTGCTCTGGCTAGAGTTTCAATTTTTCTCCATTAGAATGATGTTAGCTGTGGGCCTAGCATAGATGGCCTTTAAGGAACGTTCCTACTATCCCTATTTTTTCTAGTGTTTTGAGCATGAAGGGGTGCTATATTTTATCAAATGCTTTTTTTGCATCTTTTGAAATAATCATGTGGTTCTTGACTTTAAGTCTATTGATGTGGTGAATTACATTGATTGATTTCTGGATGTTGAACCAGCCTTGCATCCCCAGGATGAAACCTACTTGATCATGGTGCACTATCTTTTTAATATGTTTTTGTATGCGATTTGCTAAAATTTTGTTAAGAATTTTTGCATCTATGTTCATTAGGGATATTGGTCTGAAATTTTCTTTCCTTGATGTGTCCTTCTCTGGTTTTGGTATCAGGGTGATATTAGCTTCATAGAATGAGTTTGGAAGGGTTCCCTCCTCCTCTATTTCATGAAATACTTTGAGGAGTAATGGAATGAGCTCGTCTTTGAAGGTCTTGTAGAACTTGTCTATGAATCCATCCAGTCCTGGACTTTTCATTGTTGGTAGGCTTTTGATGACTTCTTTTATTTCATTGCTTGAAATTGATCTATTTAAGTTGTGTATGTCCTCCAGATTCAGGTTGGGTGGCTAATATGCCTCTAGGAACCTGTTGATGTCTTCCAGGTTTTCTATTTTATTGGAGTATAAATTTTCAAAATAGCTTCTAATTATGTTTTGTATTTCAATTGTGTCTGTTGTTTCTCTCTCCTTCTCTTCATTAGTGTGGCTAAGGGTTTATCAATTTTGTTTATTTTTTCAAAGAACCAACTTTTTGTTTTGTCAATTTTTTGAATTGTTTCTTTTGTTTCAATTTCATTGACTTCTGCTTTGATTTTAATTATTTCCTGTCTTCTACTACTTTTGGTGATGAACTGTTCTTCTTTTTCTATGGCTTTGAGCTGTAATGTGAGGTCACTGATTTGTTGACTTTTCATTCTTTTATTTAATGCACTCCATGCAATGAATTTTCCTCTTAGCACTGCTTTCATAGTATCCCAGAGATTTTGATATGTTGTATCTTTGTTCTCATTTACCTCTAAGATTTTTTTTATTTCCCCCCTGATGTCTTCTGTTATCCATGCATCATTCAATAGCATATTATTTAATCTCAAGGTGTTGGAGTAGTTTCTCTTTTTTAACTTTATCACTTATTTCTAATTTCATTCCGTTATGATATGATTGATACTACAAGGTAGTATCTCTTTTTGTATTTGCTAAGAGTAGATTTGTGGCATAACATATGGTCTATTTTGGAGAAGAATCCATGAGCTGCTGAGAAGAAGGTGTATTCGCTTTTTGATGGAATATTCTATATATGTCTGTTAAGTCTAAATTAGCAATTGTGTCATTGAGTTCTATGGTTTCATTGTTCAATTTTTGCTTGGAAGATCTGTCCAATGGTGAGAGAGGATATTGAAGTCACACAGTATTATTGTGTTTTGGTCTGTTTGGTTCCTGGAATTGAGAAGGATCTGATTGACGTACATGGATGTGCCATTGTTTGGTGCATAAATATTTATGATTGTTATGTTTTGCTGATTTATGCTTCTCTTAAGCCATATGAAATGTCCTTCTTTATCCATTCTAACTTTGGCTTGAAGTCTGCTTTATCTGAAATGAGGATGGAAACTCCTGCTTTTTTAGTAAGTCCATGTGCATGGTATGTTTTTTCCCAACCTTTCATCCTTAGTCTGTGGGCATGTTTTTCTATGCGATGAGTCTCTTGAAGTCAGCATATTTTGGGGTCTTTCTTTTTAATCCAATCTGCTAGACTATGTCTTTTGATGATTTTAGGCCATTTACATTTAGGGTTTTTATCGAGATATGACTTGTATTCCCGGTCATTTTGCCTTATTTTTGACTTTTAATCTAACTTGGTTTTTCCTTTTATTGGCTGTTCCTTTAGGGTAATTCCTCACTTTGCTGACCTACATTGTTGTTTCTCATTTCTTCCTCTTGGAATATTTTGCTGAGGATTTTCTGTAGGGCAGGCTTTCTATTTGTGAATTCTTTTAGCTTGTGTTTGTCATGGAATGATTTTATTTCATCTTCAAATCTGAAGGTAAGTTTTGCTGGGTATAAGATTCTTGGTTGGCATCCATTTTCTGTCAGTGCTTGGAATATGTTGTTCCAGACCCTTCTTGCTTTTAGGGTCTGGGCTGAGAAATCTGCTGATATTCGTATTAGTTTCCCCCGAATGTAATCTGATTTTTTTCTCTCGCAGTCTTTAAAATTCTATCTTTGTTTTGTATGTTAGGTATTTTCATTATAATGTGCCTGGGTGTGGATCTGTTGTGATTTTGTGCATTTGGTGTCCTATAAGCCTCTTGAGTTTGATTTTCCATTTCATTCATCAGATTTGGGAAATTTTCTGATATTATTTCATTGAATAGATTATTCATTCCTTTGGTTTGTGTCTCTGTGCCTTCCTCAATCCCAGTAACTCTTAAATTTGGTCTTTTTATGATGTCCCATAACTCTTGGAGGTTCTGTTCATGATTCCTTACCATCTTCTCTGTCTGGTTGAGTTTGTTTTCAAGATTAAATATTTTGTCTTCATTGTCTGAGGTTCTGTCTTCCAAGTGATTTAGCATGTTGGTTAAACTTTGTATTGAGTTTTTAATTTGGTTTATTGCAGCCTTCATTTCAAGGATTTCTGTTTGTTTGTTTTTTTTCAGAATCTCTATCTTTTTATTGAAATGATCTTTTGCTTCCTGCAGTTGCTCTTTCAACATTGCCTGCATTTGCTCTCTTGACTCCTTGTTCGCTTCTCAGATCATTTTAATTATGTACATCTCCCTTTCTTACAATGCTTCTGCCATGTTGTCATTGGGTTATTTTGGTATAGTATCTGGGTTTGTTTGGGACATTTTCTTCCCATGTTTTCACATGTTGCTGGTGTATCTTCCCCTCTCGTAGTGCGAATCCTAGGTATTACAGATTTCCCTTAAAGACTTATAGGGTTCCTGCCTATTTTCGATACCTCCCCTTGAATTGAGAGATCAATATTAGCAGCACACCATATAAAAAATATGTGTCCTTAATCTAAATAGTCCCTATTAAGATATTGACAGTGTTGTTTTAATAAACAGAGATGATTCAAATTATTTTTCATACCATAATCAGTAAGTTTGCAATAAGGACTTCAATTTCTAATGTTGGACAGGGAGGATGAGGAGAGGTATAGGACAAAACACTAATGAGATAAGAAGTGATTCTATAGATATACTTTGTCATATGAATAGTGGAAGTGGAATTAAAAGAAATAGGTTGTTAGCATGAGAAGAAGGAGATTCTCCAAGGAATCAGATATATATAAGAGGAAGATAGAGTGATAAGAATATTAATAAAAGAAAAAGATAGGAAAATAGCAGGTGTATTAGGAATAATTGTAGTAATACAACTAATTTAAAAATGTTCTGCGATAAAAATATACTGTACAGTTCAAACCTCTTATTTTTCAATGACCTGATGTTTGAGAGGTGCTTGATCAAGCGGTGACCCAAGAATGGTGCTGTCCCACTACCTCCAGGTTGGAAATGATCAATGCTTCTGGGCAGAGGTGACCTGGTGTTGATAGATAATCAGTCGCAGCACAGGCGCTAGACTCCAGGCCAGGGTGTGTGCCTAGGCACTAGACCAAGTTAGGGAGGGGGCACAGACATGTGCCCAGTGATGGAGGCACTGGGCTTGATGGCCCAGGCAGGCCTGAGCTCTGCACTGGGGACTCAGGCCGCTGCAGGCAGGTGCTCTCTCCAGGAGATGCTGTAAAATCTCCCAGAGATTTTGATAAGTTGTATTCCTATTCTCATTTACCTCTAAGTATGTTTTTAATTCATCCCTATTTCTCCTATTAGCCATTGTTCAGTAGCATATTATTTAGTCTCTAGGTGTTAGAGTAGCTTCTATTTTTTATGTTGACCTGTAATTTCATTCCATTATGTTCTTATAGAATGCAAGGAATTATCTCTTTTTTGTATTTGCTAAGAATTGCTATGTGGCCTAAGGTATGGTCTATTTTAGAGAAGGACCCATGTGCTGCTAAAAAGAATGTGTATCCATTCATTCATTGGTGAACTATTCTATATATGTCTGTTAAGTCTAAATTATTAATTGTATTTTTTAGTTATGTAGCTTCTTCATTTAGTTTTTGTTTGGAGGATCAGTCCAATGATGAAAGAGGCATATTTAAGTCACCCAGTTTTATTATGTTAAGGTCCAGCCTTAGGAGGGGTGGTGACACAGCTTGGTGAGGGGAAGGCGTCAGCGATGAGAATAAAGCGACACAGACTCGAAGATCTAAGGCTTAGTTGTAACTTTACTGTTTCATGGCTTAGTTCTAAGTAAGTTTCACATCTCAGTTCCTACTTTACTGTTTCACACACATTTTAACTATATTCATTCACCTTGAGTACAATCTCTTGAGATTACATGAAAGGGAAAATGTGGCAAGCTCAGCGAATCTAATGAGCATAAGTATAATCAAAATAAAATAACTTCTCCTATTCCTCTAAGAAAAACATCACAAAAACCTTTAATTTGTTCTGATTTTCGTCTTACTAGGAATGATAAGAGTAAAGGCCATTCTCATAAGGTATATAGGTTTTAGCACATCATGGTTTAAAGTTGAGTCAAGAATAACAAATGGCCATATCAATCAAGCACACTTGGCATCTCTCTCAAAAATAGCACAGTGCCCTTTGATCTATCTGTTGTATATAAAGTGGAACTTCTTTTTGTTAGTTAAACGACCTCTAAGAAAAGCACTTGTTATTTCCTATTATAACTTATATCTAAAGGAAAGAGAGACCTCCATCTAGGGGCTTTAAAGATTATTCTCTAGGGGAAGGTCATAGTTTTCCATGTAATCCAGGTGTGGTCCTTGAACTGTGAAAACAGTTTCACTAAGAGGGGGGCACATCCTGCTTTGGGCTAAAGCGGCCAGGCAATCTGGCTGTGTTAAGCTAACTGAGAGCAGTGGACAATAACTCTTGTTGATCTGACCCACAGCACTTTTTCCATTTGTTTAAGGTAATACTAATATGAAATCAATTAAGGCTTGAGTGATGTTATTTTTATGTTCCAAATCACTTAATGTCTAATTTTTTTACTGAAATCTATGAATGCAAACATCCAATAACAACAAGAAATAACAAAAACAAGAAAGAGCATGCCACGTCCACATTTCCCAGAAGATTAGACCATGCAAGAATCTTCATTATTCCCAGTGGAACCATATCAAGCACTGAGGGGAAGAGTGGTGTGCGTGGCAGTTGTGGTCTATTTGATTCTTGCAATTTAGAAGGGTTTGTTTGATATAAGCAGATGCTCTGCTTTGTGGGGGGGGGCATAAATATTTATGATTGTAATGTCTTGTTGATGTTGTCTATGTATAATTCTCTTAAGCAGTATGAAATGACCTTATTGATCCCTTCGATTAACTTTGGCCTGAAGTCTACTTTATCTGATGTGAACATAGAAACCCCTGCTTGTTTATGAGATCCATGTGAATAATATGGTTTTTTGCCATCATTTTACCTTCTGTCTGTGAATGTCTTTGCTTGAGAGGTGAATCACTTGGAGACAGCATATTGTTGGGTCTTGTTTTTTAATCCAGTCTGCCTATCTGTGTCTTTTCATTAATGAGTTTAGGTCATTTACATTCAATGTTATTTAGAAATGATTTTTATTCCCCATCATTTTATTTCTGGTTTTTAATTTGAATTAGTTTCTCCTTTTATTGACTATTCTTATAGTGTAGTTCATCCCTTGGCTGGTTTTCACTTTATTTTTCATTTCTCCTTCATGCTATATTTTGTTGAGTCTGTTTTGTAGTGCAGTTTTTCTATTTGTGAATTCTTTTAACTTTTGTTTATCATGGAAGGTTTTTTTTTTTCATCCATTCTGAAGCTTAATTTTGCTGGGTATTGTATTCTTGGCTGACATCCATTTTCTTTTAGGGCTTGGTATATATTATTCCAAGACCTCTGAGCTTTGAGGGTCTGCATTGAGAAATCAGATGAGACCCTAATTGGTTTCCTTCTAAATGTGACCTCTCATTTTTCTCTGGCAGCCTTTAACAGTCTATCCTTATTCTGTATGGTAGGCATTTTCATCATAATGTGCCTTGGTGTGTGTCTATTGTAATTTTGCATATTTGGGGTCCTGTAAGCCTCCTGTGTTCAGTTTTCCATTTTATTCTTAAGGTTTTAGAAATTTCTTGATTTTATTTCATTGAAAAGATTTCATTGAAAAGTGCATTCTTTTGGTTTGTATCTCTGAGCCTTCATCTATCCCAATAAATCTTAAATGTGGTCTTTCCATGATAGCCCATATTTCTTAAACATTGTCTTCATGGTCTCTTATCATCTTTTGTCCATGGTCAACCTTATTTTCAAATTATATATTTTGTCTGCATAGCCTCAAACTCCATATTCCAGGTGGTCTAGTCTGCTGGTGATGTTTTCCATTGATGCTTTAATTTGGTTTATTGATTCCTTCATTTCAAGGATTTCTGCTTTTTTTTTTTCAGAATCTCTGTTTATTGAAATGATCCTCACTTCCTGTATTTTTTCTCTGATTTTACTCCTTACATCATCCTTTATCTCACAGATCAGTTTAACTATGTACATTCTAAACTCCTTCTCTGACATTTCTTCCATGGTGGTGTCAATGTTTTTTGTTATTGAAGTATCTTGGTTTGTTTGGGGTGTTTTGTTTCCTTGATTTTTCATGTTGCTTGTGTGTCTACCCATCTAACAGTATGGATCAGAGGCAGTAGAGTTTCTCCCCTGTGGACTTCTAGTGTCTCTGAAGGTTTCCAGTACATCACTGTTTAGGGGGAGATAAATAATAACAATAATCAATGCAAACAATATACAGTATTAATCCAAATAGTTCCTGCTATGACATCTACAATATTAATTGTCACAGTGAACATAAATTATGTGATCATTTATCACCCCCAATAATAATAGTAAATTTGCAAAAGGGTTTACAATTTCAAATGGTAGACAGGGAGAGAAAAAAGTGATCTAGGATGTGATGATTATGAGAGAGGAGTAGAGAAAATAGAAGTAAAATATTAAAGGAGGAGTGAAAGAACAATAGCAACTGGCTGTTAGCAAAAGAAAAGAGAGAAAGAGAATCATGGGAAATAGATGAGTGAAACTTTAGATTATGTAGAGAGAAATGAGAAGGGGAGGTGGTGGGGGTACGAAAAATGGTGGAATGAGACAGACATCATTACCCTATGTACATGTATGATTAACAAGAATAATCTGAATGTACATAATTCACATCTGAATGTACATAAGGCACAAATGAAAATTTGTACCCCATATGTGTACAATGAATCAAAATGAAGTCTGTAAAAATAAAAAGTTAAAAAAAGAATATAACATACTGATAAGTGAGAAATAACATATATAATGTATAAATTTTTAAATTAAAATAAAAATAAAAGATTTTAAAACAAATTGAGATATACTAATCAAATATCCTTGTCCCCAAAATAGTGATCTATGAAAAACTGACTTCAAAAATGCTAGAAATGAGAAAAAAACAAATAAGTATCCATGAACCATTCAAGTCACAAACAGAGAAAAGAAAAAAGAAAAAATTAAATTTAAATTTTAAAAAAACCTCAATGAAAATTTAAAGAATATTTCCTTTGGGGTTCAAAATGATTCTCAGCTTCCCTTCTCAGCAGTGGTAGGTGGTGTGGCCTGGAATGTGATTCCTGTTCCACCCTCAGGGTGGAGTTGTTGGAGTATAAGAGGAAACCCATAGGCAGAACTTCTGGAGGCAGGGTTTAGGTTTGGGTATTCTCTAGGTTCTTTTTTGAATTGCGATTGGTCTAAAGATTTTTAAATCAGCACAACAACCAGGGCCCAGCAGTTGCCAGACCATAATGGAAGACTGGATCCCAGGAATCTCCCCTGAGTTCCACTTGTGCTATGAAGGAGCCACTCCTTAGTCTACTCTGGTCACCTGGTGGACCCTGTGTTCCCTGTCTCTTGGGTTCAATATCCAAATTCAATCTCTCCCACCCCTACCCTTTTGAATTCCCAGCCAGGCACATCTCTCCCATCCAGTATTGCAGGCAGCCAGATTGAACTGGGAAGGGAGAAGCTGGGTGGGTGTCCACCACCAGTATTCCCCTTTGCAAACCCCTCTCCACGTTTTATTTTCTCCTGATCACTTAAGCACACTCCATGTTGTGCTGTTTGGGTTTGCCAGGCCTATATTGTGGGCCACACTCGGGTTTGCCAGGAATCAATTCCCCCAGCTGCTGGCTGCTGCACTGTGACTGTAAAATCATTCCTTCCTTTGTCCTCCACAGCCAGCTGGGAGAGTTGCAGTTTCTTTCTGAGAATATTGTGAAAAACACCTTTTGGTTCAGTCAATCAGTATCTTTGATCCCTGATCTTTCCATCATACCCAGACTTGCCTTGAGCCACCTAAAAATGTGGGTTCCTTTAATTCCCTTATCTTTCCACTTTGCTTGTAGAGGGACCACTCTAGCTGGTGCCTCCAGCCATAGCAGTGGTGGCACTGGAGATTTCTTTGTTATTTTATTATATTCAACCTCCTGTGTCCCTGATCTGCTTTGAATGACCAGTATTAAATCCCAGTAAAGTCCTGCCACCTTTTTTTTACACCACCTTTCTGAGAAACTGACTATCTGCTTTCTTGGTTTCACACCATGGAGCAGCCAGGAAAGTGACCTTCTCTGTTCCACCATCCCCAGTGATTACTTAAGTGAAGATATACTAAAATTACCCCATGTTTGTGAGGAAGTAAATTTTCAATACGTGTGTGTGTGTGTGTGTGTGTGTGTGTGTGTGTGGTGAGGGATGAAGTGTTTTATTTATGAAAAACTGTAGCAAATTTTGGTTAAAGTAACTAGTGAGCTTATAAACTGAGAAAGGACAAGAAAAACTGACAGCAGAATAAGTCTTTTGAATCCTCACCAACTGGGCTGGGCACTTCTCTGATATATTGACTTGTTTAACTATAAGATGTGAGACTATGCATGTCAGACAAGAAGATCTGGGTATGCTGCTGCCAACACCTCTCTTTTTTTTTTTATTTCATGCCATGTTGTTAAGTCACGAGTGGTCATTTAAAAAGATACTCTCTCAGCCAGGCATGGTGACACAGACCTGTAAATCATAGCAGCTCAGTAGGCTGAGGCAGGATCTCAAGTTCAAAGCTACCCTTAGCAACTTAGAGAGCCCCCAAGTAACTTATCAAGATCCTGTCTCAAAATAAAAAATAAAAAGGGCTGGGGATGTGACTCAGTGGTAAAGCAACCCTGGGTCCAATCCCTGGTATCTAAATAAATAAATAAACAAATAAATAAATAAATAAATAAATAAATAAATATAAAAAGATATCTTCTCTTCCTTTGTTCAGAAGTAATTCTGTAAGCAGAAAGTTATCCTTAGAACCCTGGGTTGTAAGATTCTTACATTTAACCATTCCTCGCAACAGCTCTGAGTACATGAGGCTTATTTATATGGCTAAAAAGCCCAAAGAGCTTAATTAATCTATTGATTGAGCTCCTTTATCTCTAAGTGGTCCCTATACAAACCTTTTTATTTAGAAGCATATAGTTCTTCATACTGCAAGATGATACATGCCATTAATCTTATTGGTATTTCCTTCTGAAAGTGGCCATGTTGGACTGGACACTTCTGAGAAACTAAAGGTCCTATGGATTTTTCTTCATGCAAGGTCCTGTTTTCTGCAATTTGTAGGTCCACACTTCTAATTAGCAGAGGGAAAGGGAGAAGTGTTCAAATGCAATTTTCAATGATTATCTTATTGTCATTCCAAGTATTTCATCCAGGTATCTGCATTAGGATGAATTCTAATTCCTGTTCTAAGCTCTTTTACAAGTTGCTATGTAATAACATCTCTTTTTGAATTACCCATTAGAGAGTAAGACTCTAAAACATCAGAATTTAACAGGGTTATTTCTCTGTTCTCTCTTTTGTCCCACTCCTAAAGTCTCTTGGAAGGAATTTTTATTCTTACATGTTTAGGCATCCAACCATATTTGTTAAGCCTTCCTTCTCCTTGACCATAGGGGACGTAACAGTGAATCAAACCCACCACTCTTCCAAGCTTTTTATATTCTGGTCTGGCTGAAAACATCTACAAGTACATGATATCCACATTGCCTGAGTTTAAGAGGACTTTCCTATAGGGCCAGTTTAATGACAGTTGAATGGTAACATAAAGCCAAAACTTCTAACAATAGTACTTATTGAGAAGGACTGTTTCTTTCATCAAGAATTTTCTCTGGGGTCCTTGTGTATGCATGTGTATTGTGTTGTGTAGGAGGGGATCTAGCAGAGAAAGCACTTGTTACTTAAAAAGAGGATGTTTGGTCATTTAAAAAATATTTGTGCTGGGCATGGTGGCACACACCTGTAATCCCAGCTACTTGGGAGGCTGAGGCAGAAGGATTGCAAGTAACAAGGTCAGCCTCAGGAAATTAGTGAGGCCCTAAGCAATTTAGCAAGACCTTGTCTCAAAATTTAAAAAATAAACATCAGGGATGTAGCTCAGTGGTAAAGCACCCCTGGGTTCAATCCCCAGTACTAAAAAATAATAATAATAAACAGGGGCTGGGGCTGTAGCTCAGTGGCAGAGCGTTTGCCTAGCATGTGTGAGGCACTGGGTTCAATCCTTAGCACCACATAAAAATAAACATAAAATAAAGGCATGCTGTCCATCTACAACTACAAAAAAAAATTAAAAAAAATAATAATAATAATAATAAACATCTGTAGTATGGGGATATATCTCAGTGGTGAAATGTGTGCTTGCCATACACAATGTCCTGGATTCCACCCCAGCACCATCAAAAAAAAAGAATATAGAGGATATCCCTACATACACACATACACTGACACACACACACGAGCACATGCACATATATGTATTTGCAAAGATTCATTTTTAGAGTTTCTACTCTTTCCCCAAGTGTGAATCTTCTACATCTAATAGGAAGAGCTTTGTCAAATTTAGTAAAACATGTGTTCATTTCTTTAGGAAAGTGAGGAATCCCTTTCCCTTCACTTATTATTAAACATCGAGACATCAGACCAAATATTAAAATACTAGCAAGCCATAAAGCCTGTCCTTCTGTTGCAGGTGCAACAACGAGAGTGAATGGGCCCAGATCCACGAGAACATCATCCGAAAGTCCAGCGCCAAGTACTCTGCCCCCAGCGCCAGCCATGGTGATGTATTTCTCAGGCTAGAAAATGTGTCGTGTTGTATTTGCTAATAATATAGCACTTTAGTTGGTGTTGATTGGCTGCTATGTGTTTAGTTCCCTACAGATTATTTTTTTCCTTTTGTAGGCAATTTCTACTAATTCTTTTGTAATAACTTGAGGCCTTCCCTAATATCTGCTGCCCAAGACATATTTTCTGTTCTTTCAATGATGGATTTCATGTGCTTTGATAGGTAACTGAAGTTCCAGTTTAAATCTAGAATGAGCAAATATGTTTCAGGGTTGTCACATTGCAAAGTCTGTGTTTTTCTGAACAAAAATTACCCCGGCCATAAAAAAGGGGAGTAGGACAAATAGTAATATCAATCTATTATATTAATTAATATCCTCTATTACCATTCAGCGTTAACATCACCAAAAAGTTTGACACTAATGAAAACAATGATTAGTCTGCTAAAAATCAGTAATTCTGAAACTAGAATAGAAAATCTTTACTTCAAAGTAGTTTTTTATCTGAACTTCTCCCTTTATTTTTCCCTCCTTTTATTTTAGAGTTCTATTGAAATAATTTCTATCTAAAGCTTGGTGAAATTCTATACATTAGATTGTGTTTTCTAAATTGAGCATTAATTGCTTGATTAAATTAGGATCACTAATTAAAATCTGAGGTGTTTTGTATACCCTTGCACATAGCTATCTAATTTATGTAGAACCATGTTTCTCCTTATAATTTTCATCTCCAAATCATTTTCATAACCTTTCATAAGTTTTTGCATAACTTCCTTTTCTTTAAACTTTCATAGACCTTGTTGGAAATTAAAAGTTGGTCTTAAGTTGTACTCCATTTGTGTGCAATGAGTTGAAATGCATCTACTATTACGTATAACTAATTAGAACAACAACAAAAAAAAAATCTATATTCATTGAATACAAATCCCCATTCTCCCCACCCCCAGTTCCTGTCAACAACCATTTGACTTTCTGTCTTTACAAATTTGGCTATTTTAGATACCTCATATAATGGAATCACAGAGGAAAAAAAGTCAGTCTTAAATATCACTAGAAAGATAGTATGTATTGACAAGAACTTCTGTTTTTTTGTCAGGTTCAGCAGATACCCAAGTAGGAGGGTTCATTGAGAAAATCCACACCAGAGATTACAAAGATTGAAAACTTTCAGCTAGAATCACTTGATTCCTCTAAAACTATAGTGTACTGGGCCCAGAGATTCTCTCTCACTGAGCCTCTTTTTTTAAATGACAGTTTTCCCATATGTGTGTGCCTAGATATGAAATGAGGTTAAAGCAAGAAACAAGTAAAATATTGTTTTTAAAATAGCAGAGGGGCTGGGGATATAACTCAGTTGGTAGAGCACTTGCTTTGTAAGCATAAGACCCTGAGTTTAATCCCTAGCACTGCAAAAAATAAAAAATAAAATAAATAAAAAGCAGAAAGCCCTGGGCATGTAGCTCAGTAGTAGAATGCTTGCTGAGTATGCACAAGGCCCTGAGTTTAATTCCTAGCACCACAAAAATAATAAATGAATGAATAAATAAATAAATAAATAAATAAATAAATAAATGCTACCAGCAATTTGGAAAACTATCATTCACAGCAATATTTGTCATATCTTTGCTTCATTTACTTAATTGATTGATAAAGAGGTGCCTTTATAAGTTCTTAGGGCTTGGTATGGTTAAAAGCATGGGGATATAAAGAAGACACAGTGGCAATAAGACACTTAAAAAAACTGAAAGAGCAATTTCCATTGTTACTACACCAGTTTAGAATAATGAGTTGTGGCATACTCCCCAAAATGAGCAGGAACTAGGCAATCTTCAGTCTGTGATTTTTGTCCAGAATTTCAGGTACTGGCCATTTAAACAGTTAGAAAGACACCCATTCCTCCATTCGGCGGGATTCCATAGACTACAAAGAGACTACAGAAAGCCTTGGTTAGGATAAGCCTATTGTGAGGAACTCTCTGTGCCATTATGGAAGTAAGGAGGAGAAATAGGTACATCTTCTTTGAAGTATGTGTTGGAAGCCGGTTAAGACCTTGGAATTAGGTGTTGTAAGCCCCTTGTTAATAAGAAATTGGAAGTTCAACAAAATAATTTGTGGCTGAACCAGGGTAGAGCCCAGATCTCCAGACTGCAGGACATTGGCTTTTCTACTATATTGCCATGCTTCTGAATGTGGGTTTTCCATTGCAGTATTCTGGGATTTGCATGTCAGAGAGTTTTCATAGATTGCTCAAAGAATAATTCAGGTCTCTTATTAGTTTCCTTAATTAAACATGCATCTTTAATTTTTAAAAATTGATTTACTTTGCTATGTACTGTCACCCATTTTTGTTGTTTTTAGTTTTATTTTTTGATGAGGGACCTCACTATGTTACCCAGGCTGGTCTCAAGCTCATGGACTTAAATGATCTTCCTTCCTCAACTTCCTGAGTGGCTGGGACTTTGGCATGTGCCAGCATACCTAACTCTTTGTTAAACATATAGGCAGTTCACTACCTTGGCACATCTGTTTCAGAAGTCCTATTGCTTTCCCTTCAAGTCAAATCACCTAAAAATGCAGAAAGAATTGCTACATTGATTTTGAGTGCTAAGAGTAAATGTATTGTTCAGCAATAATTTACTTAAGTGAGGCTCTGATATATGTGGTTTTTCATTTCCATTGATGTATATCCACAGACTGAACTTTTCATAATCCAGTAGCGTGAAAGTCATTAGGGAAAAGTGAAAATAAATAAAGCAGTTGGCACACTGCTTTCTATTTATTTTTAAATTATGACTAACTATAGCTTCATTTACATGTCTTGGACTGAGATTAATTTTTACAATCCTCATTCAGCAAGAAGGCACCAGGGAGGTGGGGTGCAAGGACAGCAAAGTTGCTGTCCAATATTACACACAAGTATCAATTTGTCCAGTGTGGGCCAGTTTTAACCACAGATAAAGTTCAGTAAATGACTTTCTTATGTCAGGTAATTAGAGGGATCCAATTGAGAGAGAAATTGTATAAACTTGATTAGTTTCAAGTTCTTATATTTTAGGGCCCAACTGAGATGATGGATAGGTAGAATATCAAGTATTTCCAAGGGACTGGTTACATACTGGGTAGGTGAGTGGGTCACTTTTCTAAGCTCTTCATGAATACTCTTGCCAATGAGGACCACACCTTAGCATTATTTGGCATGTCCCGCAATCAACCAGGAATGAAATCCAGAAATTTCAGGAGAACAGTCCTCATAAAAGTGGATATGGTTTTTATAGCCTCCATTTTTTATTGCAACAATTTTTATTGCAGCTTTATCTGTAGTAACAAAAAATTTTAAAGCATTGTAGATTTCTATCAAGAAACAAATGATTTATTACATTGCTGCATTAGACTGTATCTAGCTACTACAAATAATAAAACTAATCCATATACATATAGTAACAAGTCTGCAAAGAATTTCATAGTATATTTTAAGTTACTGTAGGAAGTTATAGGTAATTGTCTCATCTCAACTTACACTGATACAGAATGAAACACCATGTACAAGGACTATCAACATTGTACTTCAAATTGTTGATTATGGTGTCTTAGGGAGTGACAGAAGATTACAGAGACACAGGGAAGATCTTTCCCTTCTCCTTATAGTTTATTTTACTTTTTTACTTGTTTTTTATTTGTTTGAAGTTTTTCCTGGCTTTGTTGAGGTTTAACTGCAAATAAAATTGTATATTTTAAGATGTAAAATATTATTACTTGGTATATATATATTGTGGAATGATTGTCAAAATCAAGTTGGTTAACACATCCATAATACCCTTTTTGTCTTTTGTGTTGTATGTGATCAGAATATTCAAGATCTGTTCTTTGAGCAAGTTTCAAACATACAATCCACTACTATTAGCTATAGACACCAGGTTGTACATTAGAGCCCCAGAATTTTTTATCTTATAACTGAAAGTTTTTACCCTTTGGCCAACATCTTCTGTCCTGCCCCCAGCCCCAGGAAACCACATTCTACTCCCTACTTCTCCAAGTTTGACATTTTTAGATTCCATGTATAAGCGGAATACTATATAGTGCTGGTCTCTCACTAGCCCAATGTCTTCTAGGTTCATTCATGTTATTATTATACATGTTAGGTTTTCCTTCTTTTCATGGCTGATTGATATTCCATTTTAAATACATACATACATATGTATATATGCCCACATATGTATTATGCATCCCATTATACATATGCTATGATATATTCTATAATATATAATCATATATATATGTGCACATAAAATGTGAGATATATATCTCACATTGTTTTTATTTATTCAAGGACACTCACATTGTTTCCATTTTTCTGGATATGGGTATGGTGACTGCTGTAGCTCTATCTTCAACATACTGATTTCTTTCCTTTTGGACATATGCTCAAAGATGGGATTGCCAGATCACATCATAATTCTATTTTTAATTTCATGCTGTCTTCCATAGTGGGTGCACCAATTTACATTCCTTCCAGTGGTAGGGTCCCCTTTTCTCCACACCCTCACCAACACTTGGTATCCCCTGTCTTTTTGATAATAGCCGTCCTAGCATGTGTTGTTGATTTTCACTTCCTTGATGATTAGTGATGTTCAGTACCTTTTTAGCATTTTTCAGCTTAAAAAAAAAGGAATTCTGCAAAGCCCATGTCAAAATTTAAAATGTTGATTTGCTCTTAATTTGAAAAACGAAATTTACTATTTGGAGACAATATAAAATATAATTTGGAGAAAGTGAGACTTTTGGAAGATAATTATGCCTACCTAACAGTTTTACTAAGACCAAACTTATTTAGGACCATCAGGGAATCTATATAATAACATTATTTTATTGATCTTTAACTCCATCATAAATTAGATGTCATATTCCATCTGTAAGTTTCTTTAAAGTCATCAAAAATTTTTGTGTATTTTCTATTGCTTTAATTTACACAAGTGTTCAATTCTACCTCACATAATAGATAAAACATGTGACATTTGATGTCCAATATCACAGATGAACTTTTTCATATTTTTTAAAGTAGAAAGTTGAGTATATAGGAATATATGCAAGTAATTTCTTGATACTTATGCTGTAATTAAGAACAAAAAAATCTATTTATGCTTGTATGTGTAGAAAAAATTCTATGTATTCTGGAAGCCACTTGTTTTCACCACATTCTATGAAACTTTTCAGTGAATTTAGGTGCTACTTGTAAAATTCCCTAACTAACCATAGGAGTTTCAAAAACAGCAATGATAAAGTAATTTAAAAACCATGGTTCACATATTCACCAATTTATGTTAAGTGTGAGTTTACACTATTAAGTTTAAGGTAAGATAGAATGTAAAATGAAGTCAAATCAAGATTTTCATCAGTAGGGAGACTATTGACTCTTGCCCTCTTTCACTGTAAGACAATTCTGATTTTCTCCCTGCGTCTGACATACCATTCATAAATGTCTTTTCAACAGAAATCATTCCTCTGTGATGACATTCAAAAGGGCCTGCAGAAGTACAATAAAATCTAAATTATCCTAATTTAACAAAAAATCTACAAGATAGATAGAAATATTTAATGCTACATTTACATTCATCCATTTCTTTAATTATTATAACATATGGAGTATGGGGTTTATGGATTTTATTTTTAATCCAAATATCTTGAAGACATTGAAAAATCATAATTATTATGCTTATAAAGTAAGACAATACCATAAAATCTTTAAGTTGAAAGAGTTCTCAGAAATCACCTAGTACAGTGCCTTTGTTTTCTAGACCTTGGGTTGGTAAGCAGTGGCTCTTAGGACAAAGCCATCCTGCTTCTGGTTAAGCCTGTGAGCTAAGAATGCTTTTTACGGGTGAACATTTCATTCTATTTTATGACAGGGACACTGCCTTTGAATTTCAATTAGGCAAAATGTTGCCTCTGAAAAATAACTTCATCCTATCATTAGTATTGCCAAAAATGTACTTGTTATTATATTTCAAATTTTATTAATATAACTTTTATGTAATTTCTTCTTTCTTGTTATATAAATCTATATATAGTATTTTGTTTTTGCTTTTTTTTCTTTTTATTTAATTTTTTGATTCATTGAACACAAATGGAGTATAGCAATTGTTTTTCTGGTTGTACACAAAGTAGAGTCACCCCATCTGTGCATTCATACATGTACACAGGCCAATGATGTCTGTCACACATACTGTTATTATTCTTACCCCCCAACCTCAACCCCACCCCTCCCTTCCCTCTATGCTCTCTATTCTTTCTCCATTCTTGCCATCATTCCACCCCACATTATGCATCATCATTCACTTATCAGAGAGACCATTCAGCCTTTGGATTTTTGGGATTGGTATAGCCTCCATTTGTAGTTTCTTTCATTCTTTGTGTGCCTTTCCACCTGAACTCTTGCATAAACTGAGGCTTTCCTCTTATTTAAATGTAGAGAGCAGCTTCTCAGGATTCCTTTGGGCAACTCCAAAGCTAGAGGTAACTCTCCTAGAACCTTCAGTCTGCATCCTCACAAGTTTTGCTTTGCCGCAAGGTGCTACTAGGCATCAGCAATACCAGCTAGGGGAAGAAGCTGGGCTACCAGGCTTGCTGCTTCAGAAATATTTAGAGTCAAAATGGTAGGAAAATGGGTTTTATTCAAAGCCAGCTTTGACGGAAGCTAGAAAAGTTCCATTGTTTCAAAAAAAATTCCATCTTGGGAATCTCTTAAGGGTGAGCAATGCTTTTAAAAGAGGAGGTGGTGAAGAGACAAAAGGCAGGGAATATACATAGGTAGATGTAGTTACCTTGTGCTAGACAGGCCTGGGGAAGGAGCAGTCTCTGTTCTTGAAGTCTGTCAGGTCATGGGAAGGCAGCCCCTCAGCTTCCATTCTCAGCATTGCTCTCAGTTTCAGAGCGGGGATGGGGAGCATGCAAATTGAGTCTGTTTCAAAGGTAATTCTGAATGCTCAGAAAATGCAGAGGCTTAAGGCAGACATTAGGTACTTAATTAATTCTTGCCAATACAGAATGATAAAGCAGTGACTTTTTTTTCCCATTGCCCTCCAACTACCACCCCCTCAAATTCTAGGGACTGTCCCATCCTTAGCTATTTGCTCATACTGGTCTAGCTCCTAGGCCAGTAGATTCCTGTGTGCCCTGTTGATAGGATTTGATAGCCATGTGAAGTCAATGAAAATAAATGAGTTGGGGTGGAGAGGGAAGGGCAGGTTCACCCGAGCTACTTTCCTCTATAGAGATCAGTGTGGTCTTGGTTCTGGCCCACAGCCTTTCAAGTTCATAAACTAACTATAATTTAGTTCACCTAGTAATTAGTAAAAGAATTACTTGAATGGTCAAAATCTCCAAACCTGATTGTCAAACCACAATACCCCTGAAATATTGTTTGCATTTCAGGACACTGTGATCCTAGTACTAATCATGCCTGGGAAACCATGTATATAATCCCAGGGTTTTCTTGGGAAATGTGAATTTAGCAGAATCAATGAAATAATATTTAGATTCTGCTGAGTTAGAGCAGAACCAAATTTCTCTCTCTGTGAGAGTATAACACAGAATTAAAAGCCTTTAAAATTAAAAGCCTCAATCCTCTCAATTTCCTGATGAATTGTTTTTCTGCAACAGAGTTTTATCCTGCTGAGAATGGGAACTAAAGAACTGGCCTTAAAGTTTGAGCAAACATATGCAAACGTTGAAAAACTGAAATTGTAACATATCACAGGCTATCACAGCCTGACTACATCTACAACTGTTTTTCTCCTAACTTTTTTTCCTATAGAACAGGCAGAAGGAAATCAGCTGGGTCAAACTGATTATAGTTCCTTTTTTCCTTTTTACATCACTTTGTCTCATTTCTGATGCAGGAAGGTGACCAAATAGTACTAATAATAAGAGTACATATTCCCAGTTTCTGGAATACTTTCATCTGTCTTTTATGAAGTCTGGAGTGACTCTTCTCTTTTTCTACTTCTCTGTCCCCTCCCCTTTCTTTATTTCCAGATAATTTAGCCCTTCTTCCCTTGCTTCTATAGATGTTTACATTCAGCTCAACTCCCAAGTTTACAAATTATTGAGGGTACCTCCAGCTGACCCATAGGTTAGCACTTAAATTCATCATCCTGTAAACAGCTAGTCCATTCACAGGCTCAAAGGTGACAATTCCTAATTCTGTACAAACTGGATCCTAATAGCCTTCTAGCCAGCAGGGACCCTTAGGAGGGCAGAATAGAAAAGGGTATCTCAGGAAATTCTAACTTCGTGCAAAATACAAGGATGCATGCTGTGAGCCTGAAGTCAATTCATCTTTAGGGAACATTGCACATTCTTAAAGTCTGAACAAAGATCATCTGGAGGGTCTGAAATTCTCATAAGGTCTGATGTGCAGCTTAGCCCCATAAAAGCACCCCATCTTTTTGGGGGATGCTGTGGTTCCTGAAGAGAGAATATGATGTCTGCTCTTTGCTTTCTTTGTAAGCCAGTGTAAAGTTGAACGAGCAAGTTATTTCCCACACTTTGACATACTCCTAGCATAAGACCCAGCACATTTTAGTTCATTCATTGATACCCTGACCCAGATTCTTCATTGGTCACACTTGTTTCTAATCTGTAGATTAATCTGAGTTCCTGAAAGTGCAACCTAGGTAGTTCTGCTCTCTCAGTCTGTATTAACTGGGGTCCAGGCAGACCATGGCTGGATATTAGGGAACAGAGAAGAAGGCAATTCAGTTTCCCAGATCTTAGTCTGTGATTCTGTGGGATATTGAGGTCACCTTGACCTAAATTCCTTTAGCTTTCTAATAATTTATTCATTTATGTTTTTTGTATCAGTTTTTTTTTCTCAAGAAAAATGTCAGAACTGGGGATATAACTCAATAGTGGAGTGGTACCTAGTATGTGTGACACCATGAGTTTAATCACCAGCACTGCAAAACAAAAAATAAAAATGAATTTTTGTATCTTTTCTAGTACTACATAATGTTGAAAGTGTGGTTCTTAGTAAGAAAATATTTTTTGTTTTGCAGGTCTTATTATTTCTCTGCAGCTTCTTCGTGGAGACATGGAACAGATTCGAAGAGAAAATCCCATGATATTTAATAGGGGACTGGCAATTACAAGAAAATTGGGATTTCCTGATGTCATCATGCCAGGTAGGCAGAACTACTTGGGGCTGGGGAGGGAGATGAGTTAGGAAGATGGAGTCCATTGCTCCTCTCTTGAGCAGGTCATGAGCTATGCTGTGGAAGAGCCCTGTAGCCATTAAGTGCTTCCACATACCAAGTCAGTTTGCTGACTGTAATCTGCAGCCAGTGATTCTTTGGCTTTTTTAAGTATTTGTTCTTTTCCAGAAGCCCCCATATCATGTTTACTCATGGAATATGACAGTTCAGCACATAGGCTTTATAGAGGCTGAATGATAGGAACCAACATGAAATTCTTTACAGAGATGCCTTTTTGCACCCTTCTTTTCTATCACATTCACTTGAGAATTGCCTCACAAAAACTTCCTGCTCAAGGGGAAGAATATACTAAAACATATGTCTTTAGTATCAGTGAATCTCATTTGTATAGAAATCACATTTTACTGTATCAGAAAAATACATTTTACTGTATCAGAAAAATAGAGCAAGCAAGAGATATGAACTAGGCACTGTGAATGAACAGGCAAGTGTCTGGTTGTTTTAATAGATGTCCAGAAAGAGTGGACCTACCCTCTCATTTGAGTTTTAATATTCTGCCAAAAGCTTATTTCCTTTTACTTAAAATGACCAAGACAGGCTAGACTGAATTGATTATGACCACTTTAAATATCATCTCTTTAGAGTTCTTTGTGGTCCTTTACTAAATTATCTTGTTGAAAACATTTGCCAACACATACCCAAGGGGAGCATGACCTGTGCATAGGAAAAGGAACATGCAATAAATTCTGGCTGCTTTCCAGTTACACTGATTATGCATAGATTTATTTTCTTTTACCTTTATTCTCTTTCCATGCACACTTGTGAATGAGAGCAAATTGCTGATTGCTGTACACAGCCTTCATTTCCTACTCATGAATACAAAAAGGGATGGGAAACTTAGGCTACTAGATCAATTATGTTTATCTCCAAATGCTAAGTAGAGTTCATGCTTATGAAAGGCCTCATCTGGCTAATATAGAGGTGAGTGCTCTATAGACTATTACTCCCATGCTGTCCTGACACCATTCCACAGCTCTCTCTGGACCTAGTAATAAGAAAAATAAGAGTCCAAACATAGTCCTTGCTTCTTGGCAACATGGCTTTGAAAAAAGAATAGATGGTTACCAAAATTGATCTGGTGATTTTTTTTCAAAATTAGCTATCTAGGCTCACACAATGGAGTAATATAGCCCAAGTTCCTTTCTTTTTTTTTTTTTTTTTTTTCTCCCCAGTGCTGAGGATTGAACCCATGCCAGGCAAGAACTGTATCACTGAACTATACCCCAGCTCCTTCCTTTCTTTTAAGAAGTTACTTAATATTTCAATATTACCTTTTGAATAACCTTCACATACTCATGGGTTTAAAACAAGTAAACAGACTAGAAAGGGGCAAGCTTCAATCAACGTATTTAAGCAAAATCTGATTTCTAGTTACACTGAAAAAAACCACATCCATAGAAAAAGGTCTCTTCTGAAGTAGTCTGCATCTCTTTGTACACAGCTTTACAAAGGATTTCTGTTTATGCTCAACATGACTGGAAATCTGCAATATCAGGCATTGGTGAGGCAAGAGAGTTGGCCCTCTTCTGGGCAGAGCCACTGGGAAGTCCTGGGAGATCTGGGGTCAAGTGGGATATGAGTGTGCTACTTCTTGTGTTATCTGCCTTTGAAGTACTGAGTGCTATAACTGAAACTAAGCAGTTTTTTGTGCATACTTTGTCCCCTTTTTCACTCTTTTACTCTTGAGGAAAGAGCTTTTTGCACAGATGGCCACTTCCACTTTTGTGGGCTGTTAACAATTGTCAGTCTCCTTAATGTACCACAATATACTGTCAGTGGGTTTGCCTGCCTTGGACAATGTAATAGGGCTGAACCTGCAGGTCCTGCTAGAGCAACAATAATGTATGTTTTACATTGTGGTCAGTCTGTCTTGGGAAACAGTGACTGCAAAGAAATGCTTTGATGAGTCTTCTGAATTCTGGCCACCCTTCCTCCTGCAGCTGAGCTACCCTTCATCTGTGAGAACATTATATCTGGACTGCAGCAGTCCCTCAGTCTCATAGTGCTGGTGTGGCCATGTTACAAGAAGCTTCATCTTCTTGACACATGGACAAATGGAAAAAAAAAAACAAGTAAAGCAATTGTCAGTAACTGTGAGCATTTCAACACTTAAGTCTGAGAAATTATGAAAAATGAAAAATTAGAATTACTTATAAGCTGTGATCCTTATTTTAAAACTACCCAGTATTTTGGGAATGAGATTTATCAGATTATGTTATATGCATGTGTGAATATGATATAATGAATTCTACTACTATGCATAATTACAATGTACCAATTTTAAAAAAAAAATAACTACCCAGTATTTGGTAGAAACTACCAGAAACTCGTTTGGAGAAGTCTTTTTTTTTTTTTTTTTTTTACCAATCTGGCCTAAATAGGTCCCTGTCAAAGTGAATTGGCAGAACTATAAGGAAGAGTTCAGACAGGCTATAGCCACATTAATACTAATAGCTAACATGCCATTTCTGAAAAGGTCTTTCTGACATCCTATTATTACTTTCCACTGAAGTGTAAATACACACCATGTGGATGTGAGCAGAAGATATCCTCTTCTGAGCCACAGCTGAGACCCTGACTACACAGCTATTCAGCTCTCCTCGTGGCCCACAGTAATGAGCAGAGGCAAAGGTGATGCTGTGGATGTTCTGGGAGCCTAAAGTTCCGGAGAAAGGCATGCTGACCCAGAAAAATGCCATCTTAGATTATAAAAGAACAAATAGATATGGGAATTTAAGCCATTTTTTGAAACTGAGCACAAATAGCTTTTTGTTGATTATGATATTTCTGTGGGTACTTTCTCCTTCCTTCTAGACCATTTTAATTCAGTACAGAAGCTAATACTATAACATATTTTTAGTTCTCTCCTAGATTTTTTAAAGAAGATAAGCAGGAAAGACTGGAGAAAGACAGATATTCCAGGGGAACAAGTAGATTTTAATATAGTTCCCCATGACTTGTGTGTCAGAATTAGCCATAATCAAACTTTGAAGAACTCCGTCAGCCAAAAGACCATAACCTGAAAGGAATAATTTAACACCTCATGTTCAAGAAGAGGCTGTATTACTCTCCAGAGCATGTCTAAGCCAACGAAGATGTACCAACATCTTCTACGTCAGTATTTCTTATCTTTCCTGGAAACTTCATGCACTGGGGTCAATGGAAAGACAGACCTCTGTCATGTTCTTTGGGAAATACAACATTTTAACCTGTTTCATAAGCCTTGAATTTCTATGGTTATAAGAGATGTAGTATAAGCCAAGTTTTCTATTAAATGATCTTCTGTCTTGCCATGAGAAGTCCACCTATGATTTAGTATGTTGTTCTAAAATAATAAGTTTTTTCTCTAAAGCAGTAGTCCTCAAATTTTAGTGTGTGGTGGAATCACCTGCAAAGCTTGGAAACACAGATTGCTGGGCCCACCCACAAGAGTTTCTAATTCAGTAGAATTAGGTGGGGGTTCAACAACTCATATTTCTCACAAGCTCTCAAGTGATTGTGATGCTGCTGGTCTGGGAACCTCTCAGAGAACCATGCCCTAGAACATTTTGCTAGAGATGTTTTGTCCCTCCCTGAGTGAAATCTGAGGCAAATACCCCTGAGTTTGCCCATTAGAAGACAGTTATGCAGACATGGTATCTCTCTAGAGGATTCTCTGACTTTTGCCCTTGTGCTCAGAAATACACTATAATTTTCTTCGATCTCTGATAAAAATGCATGCTTCATCAAAGACCTGCAGTGATGTTTCTGTCTCTTTTCCTGTTTGTCTTAATTGTTCTTGTTTTTCTCTGTGCTGTCCCCTCATTCTCGCCCCTTTTTTTCTGATGCAGAGATGAAGATAGTTGGGTGTAAGTTCTTGCTTTTTTGTGTCTTGTCTGTCTACTGCCTGCTTTGTTCCCATCTTCCTTTGTTTCATGGAATGTTGCAATACTGGGGTGGGATGTCATGTACATTATTAATCCTTCATCAGCCTCACTTTCCCAGTAACTGACAAGGAGAAAAAGAAGCTACCAGCCTACCTAGAACACTGTTTATGATCTGAGAACATATTGGAATGTTTAGAAAATCTTAACAAGTCTAAGGTATGTAGAGATGGGAAAGGATTGTTTTATGAGACAGAAGAGTTACTGCAATTGAAAAGCAAATGAGTAGTACTTACCCTAAGCCACGCAGAATCAGAAAGTTAGTTTATCTTTTCCAGCCCTGCTAGGAGATACCTCATAAGAAGGGCAAATGCACAGAGATTTGGCTTTTGAAAGAAAGGTCACTTCAAGGGGAGTGATGAAATGATTTGTCACAAGTGGTATTCAAGGGACTGTGTCATTCAATCTGTATCAAAGGACACTGAGTATTATTGCTAAGGGATGGTTTAAGAATGATCATTTCTAGTCCTGTAAGAGATTAAAAGATCATCACTTTCCTGACCCAAGAAAGGAATAACTATATATAATGATGTCATGCTATTTCCATACCTGTCATCCTGTTAGAGCAGAGGGTATCACTGACTTCATAGTGATAGAAACCATAAGTTTGACCCCGAAGACATGATAAAAAAATTAAAGTGCCCATCTTTTCTGGATACTCTAAAGAAGCTCTCACAAGAGTGTTACTTTTCCCTTCTCTCCCACAAGAAAATAAGAACTACTACAAAATAAAACATTGATTTCATATGTTCAGGACTCCATGTAACATATTAGCTAGTATCTCCACATCTCAATGATTGCTGTCAGACTTCCTCCTATTCTACAAAGAGATAGAATTGGCACCATTCAATGTAAATAGCTATGTCTTCTGGGAGAATAACAGTTCCTGTTTTCCATGGTCTCAAGGGAAAGAAAACACATCCATAGAAGCTCCTCCTAATCCTATCTAGATACCTGCAAAGTATAAATACTATACTTTTAAGTGCTAAGTACTTGAACTCAATGCCTCCTAATATGTGGTATGAATCATTTATGTAGAAGGGACATGAATATAATAAATAATCCAAACCAGACTGAATGCTCAAACTTATGTGGCCTTTATGAACCATTTCTACTGGAATTGAATTCCAAGTAGACTAGAATCATGTAAGACATGGTCCCAAACTTCAAATAATTCTGGAGTGTTTGGCAAAAGATTCTCTTGCTGGTAGAATGCTAAGGTGCTTGAGCTAAACCTCAAGTTCTGAGGCCTCTAAGAAGACTACTCTCAGAAGAGACCTGCAAACATACCATGAGCTCTTTTTCTCCAGAGCCATGCTGGATACAAGTCTTTGGAAAATCAGATCTATTACTACTGTATGCCATGGCACATGGCAACTCATCACCAGTGCTCCCTAGCCCTCCAAGATTTCTGACTGAACAGAGCTATTTACTTCTCAGACCTCCCACTCCATAAGGACCCCAGAATATTTCAGGCCAATTACTGTCATAATAAGGTAGCTTCAGATTAATTACTTTGCTCCTTTCCAGCAGCTATTTGGGTTAGCTTCTCAGGAGTTGAAATTTTTGATGCATAGTTACAGTGTAGTATAGCTATTCTTAATAAACATTTCAAGCCAGGTGTAACCTGGGCCAAATCTAGCCAGGAACCTGTTTTTGTACTGTTTGCCAGCTAAGAATTTTTTTAAAGGGTTGTGAAAACAAAGAATATTGTAATAGAAACATATGCCACCCACAAATCCTAAAATATTTACTATCTATACAGGAAAAGTTTCCCAAACCTTGCCCTCTGTTAAGTACTGTTAAGTACTTCTGTTAAGTTCCCTGACCTGCAACTTTACCAACAGCTGACATGGACTATTATGGGAACTGTGAATGGGGTAGAGACAGTTTATTCTGAGATGCCCTTACAAGAATAAACTCAATTCATTCATCTCATTCAAAAAATTCTGTTGCATGGTACCTAAGAACTAAGCACTTTGAGATATAAGATCCTCTACCGTCCCTAGAAAGCATATAACACCCAACAAAGGAAGGCAAACCTGCCCAAGGCCATACCTAAAAGGAAGACTCATCAGCAGGACCACCCTCAGTCATACCTATTCCCACAGCCTGCAGAAACCTCACACCCACTCCAGCATTTTTCCATACTGCCTAAAAGTTGTCCAGTCCCTTTAAATTAAGCTTCATCAGTGTCCCCCCAACAGACCTTGCATTTTGGTCTGCTTGTGTAAACCATGGAAAGTATTAGAATCACATAGTGCTTTTAAACATACCACACTCCCCCCAACACACACTATAATTTCAAGGGGTATATTTTTAATAAGCTCTCCAGGTGATTCAAATACAGCCAGCCAGGCAAACTAATCTCCAAAACCACTGCTCAGGCCTTCTGTTTCCCATATTCATTGCAATGTGCCTGTTCTCATCCCTCTCCTGGTAGTATTTCCTGGCAATTGGTGCTAAAGTTTATAGAAACCTCCTGACAAGAATGTCTTAACCCAAAGGCATGATTGCACTGGTATATTTTGTAAACATGTAACATGCAGTAAGGACCATTGAAGAGCAGGGGAATCCTTACTGTCTGTAAGGCAGGCCTGGGGCTTTTCACTTGTGCTTTCTAGGTGTTCTGGTTCCAGGAGAATTAGTGCAGAAATCAATTTAAAAGATCCCAGAGAGCTTTTGACAAGAAGCTTCCCCCACCTGCAGCAATATTAACTTTCACAAAATGCATTCTTTTCATTGAAATTGTAATTTGCAAAATTTCAGCCCATAAGAGAGCCTAATGTCTATTCTAAGAATAGCCCTGATCTAGGTAGGTCTGTTGCACAAATAAAGAACAGCCAACGCAGAGAGTTACTTGTATTAAATTTTTTTCTCAGGTATACAATCACAAGGCATTCTATTTTTTAAAAAAAGAATGAAAACTATAGGAATCTCACTCAGTCCTTCCATTTTGAAACTGGCATTTTGGCTTAAAAGGTCCTGTTCAGAAACTATGAGTTCATTCTACATGGTCAACACAGATAAATGCTGTGATTAACAATCTCCAAGACAATACCCAGTTTTATATTAGTATTCTGTGTCATATGTTTGTAAAAAAAGTTTGAAAATATTTTATTTCAGGGACATGTTCACTATAGCATGGTTAACCTTTGTATAGAACCATAAAAATCAAAAGCCATTGTACAATCTAGAAAAATATTGCCAATAACCTTTAGATAATACACGTTTTAAAGCCACATAGGTTATCTTGAGAAAGACTTCCAGGGAATGCAAACAAAGTTAATATTTTAAACCAAGCACTTATTCATTAGACATTAAATTCTTTAGACAATTCACTTAATGCTAAATCATTCTAGAAATTGAATAATCATTAAGTTTCATATGAAAGCTAGTATGAAACTAAAAGCCTTTATCAGAAGATGGCTCTGTTTTCATTGTTAAAAATTCCAGGTGTAAATAAATCTGATTTATCCTATTATAATAACAAATAGACCGTAGTTAAGTTTCCAGTTAAATTTGACCTTTCAGGAGTTTCAGTACTTTCAAAACTGGTTTTATTCATCCTGTGTCCAATAATAGCAAACTGATGAATTTGAGTTTCCCTTCTCTTTCTATGTGCCTTCCCAACTAACTCCACCTGCACAGCTGAGTTCTATTAATGGCATGCCAGGAGGTCACAAGTAGGGATGCCCAAAGGAAGCAGATTTAGATTTCGAATTCATCCAAATTCAAAACAGGTTCTGCCCATCCCAGGAGGAAAATCTGAGCAGACTTCAAGAATAGACACCCTCTTACGTCCCACATATGCAACAGTTGCATTTGGGTATGATTTTTAGAACAGATTTTCCTCTTCCCTTTATGGTAGCCTCAGAGTTACTTGTTTGGAAAACAGAATGGCTTTCACATATTAGAGAAAGTTCTCAGGGCTCTCAGAGAATAATTAATTATTTATCATTGGTTGCTCTTCTGTATTTGACCCAAAATACTTTGAAAACCTTAATTATGCATCCAAATAATTGTGATTACAAGATTGCACTCCTAAAATAGGAAGGTGACCTGAAGACTGGAAGGACTAGTCATGAAGACCCAAAAAGAAAGTCTTGGACATGTTCCAGTCTTATTCTATCCCTGTTTCATTAATGAGAGATATTCAGATGCTTCCACAATTTGAGAGTTGATCAGAAAAGACATTTTCATCTATCTCTGACCAAATCAGAAAGCTCATTTGCTAATCAAAACCAAACCCTGTTTCTGTCATTGTTATTCTAGGTAATAAACATATTTTAATGTGCCAATTTTTCTAAGAACTGAAGTAGAAAAAATGTCTGTCTTCTGAAATGGCTTGCTTTGCAAGTTAACTTTCTGTTACTTCCCAGATAGTTTCTGGAGACAACTAAGACATTTTCACTTTGTTCTTACCTGTTTTCCTCTGCTATTTTCTTCCTTTGAAGATTTTTTCCCACAGCATTACTATATATTTTAGAAAGTTAAAAGCCTTCCTTTAAAATTATGTGAACAAAACTGGCCATGTTATAGATTTAGAAACTTAGAGAAGCCTAAATAAATAAGCAAACCAGTCTCCTTTCAATTTACCCTCTTAACAAGGCAGAGGTGACGTGGTTCATTTTGAACCTAATAGTTTGAGTTTCTCCTGTCCAACTGGAGTCAGAGCACAGGAAAGCAACAAGAGCATAACAGATTGCTGCCCCATTGCCTTCACATCTGTGCTTCTGGAGAGTGATCTCATCCCAGAGCATTTGCAAACAAAACAAAGAAAACCTGACGGGTCATCCAGTGACTGTCTGGTCACTCCATCAGGGAAGGTAATTGGAGCAAAGATGCCAGAAGAAAGAAACAGTGGGTATATACTCTAGTTGGACTCAGAAAGTTTGGGAATTATTTTTAAAAACTATGAAAGAAAAAAAATTTATGAAATAAGACAGACATAATTAAAATAACTGTTATTCCTACTGAGTCTAAAACCTTCCCTCTTAGGGGGTTTTATATTACATTCTCTTGGAGGGGAGAGAGATTGCGCAGTCTTGGCACCTACAATCTAAGATAAGTTTCTCTACCCTGGATAAACCAGGGTTATCTTTAGGATTCAAACTTAGAGAACACACGACTAACCATCCTGAGTGCTGCACTGATATTGTTAGAATGTTCATTGTTATTAACCAAGCTTGGAATGACCTGAGCACCCACCCAAGCCCCTCAGGTTCCAAATGCTAACCTGTTTCTCCATGCAAATGGAACAGTGTAACTTCTGTGACCATAAGGCATGGCATTTCTTTCCCCACAGGTGATATCCGCAATGACCTATACCTAACCCTGGAGAAGGGGGATTTTGAAAGAGGGGGAAAGAGTGTACAAAAGAATATTGAAGTGACCATGTATGTGCTTTACGCAGATGGAGAAATACTGAAGGTAAGTCTTGCCAGTTAGTCATTCAAAATGGAGGCCAATGTAATAATTCCAGTGTGTTCTTATGGTCTTTCCAGAGGTCCATTTCCTTCAAGCATGACTGAACTCAAATCACCCCATATGCATTCTTCTCTCCCTTTTCTTTATTCAAGAAAACCCTAGAGTATGCTTTGATAATGACTTCCAATGTTGGATAGTCTTTGCAGAAATTCTTCCTAGTTTCTGACCTGAATCCCTCCTGTTCCAATTTATACCTACTCCCTCTAGTTCTGTTACCTCTTTTGCCATTCTGCCTAGCATAAACCTGCCTACTTGGTAACAGTTACTAGGTTCCACTTTGCCTTTTTGTTCCTTAAACTAACTCAGAAAATTGTATTTGCATTTTGGTCATGGGTAAAACTTAGACATTCACTGGCTGGTACTAAGTTATGAAATAAAGAACCAACCCTGGAACATGATTTCCAGCCCATGTAGTGCAAGGATCCTCTGTCACTCTTCATTGAAAAAATAGACCTGGTGTGTGCAATTTTTATGTTGTCAGTTTTTCCCTTAGTCATGTCATGGTTAAGTCCCTGGTGAGTAACAAGGCAGTGCATTTGATAGAAGGAAAATCAGTCTTTCACAAGTCTCACTTCTGTGTATTGGCAACAGCCCCATGAGGCATGCAGAGCAATAGGGATCATTACCATTTGACAGAGGAAAAAGGTACAACTAGTTAATATCATCTTCCAAAGCAAGCAAGGAATAAAGGAGAACGTTGAAATAGTGATGGAAACAGTGATTTGTGTATCATTTTAAAAACCAAGAAGAAGACCTTGGCATGTCCATGGTTTGCATGGAAGTGTCAAGAGTAGCAAAGCTGTCAGTTAGTCATGCCACTCCTGTGTGATCAGGGAGATGCTCCTGATCATGTTGCCCAAAGCTTCCTATCCTCCAGGACAAAGGCACAGGCACTCTTGGGACTGTATCTTCTTGGCAACTTTGGGAACTGGGGTCAGGTTAAATCTGGCCTGCCTTGTTTATATCCAAGGAAAGTCAACAATGGTGATCTAAAATGCCAGTCCAATATTGGGCTAAAGAAAATCAGGAAAGCAAGCCCTTTCGACTTTATAATTTAGTATTTCTTCATGATATGGTACAATGCTGTGTATAGTTGGCTTTTCTCCTGGAACTTACTCTTTCCTTTCTCATTGAGGATGAAGAGTCTGCCTGATGCACTACTTAGCTTCCCTCCAATTTGGCAAGCAGCATGTATGTGGTATCTTCTGCCCTAAGAAAAACAAAGAGCACTGTAACTGCTGATTGCTTATACCATCTACACAGTTGTTTCCAAAAGTATTAAATTTTTCAAGTACAGTCTCATCTCACAGATTTAGCCTGATGTGAAAATAAGACTTTCACACAGGAAAAAGTGTCCTAATGATACACAGAATCCAGAAGCTCCCTTCAAGAAAATAACACCTTATTTTGCTTCTCTTTTACAGGATTGCATCAGCTTGGGTTCAGGAGAGCCAAATAGAAGTTCCTATCACTCCTTTGTCCTCTATCACAGTAATAGTCCTCGTTGGGGAGAAATTATTAAATTACCTATCCCCATTGACAGATTCCGGGGCTCCCACCTGCGCTTCGAATTCAGACATTGTTCCAGTGAGTGAGACCTCCCTCCACATCCCCTTGAGGATGTGAATATAATTCTCCTCTATAGAATGAAATTAAGAGAATTCTTACTGGGGCAGGAGAAGGAAGACTTAGGAATAAATGGATACTCAGAGTTCAGATATCATTAGAGGGTGTTCTCTGGAGTATAAAAGCAATGATTCAAAACTAGGATCTTCCTAGTGTCTGAAATATCTAACATCATTCTCCTTTGAATGTTTCCTTTGTACCTATTAAACTGCTTCTCAAAGAACCCCTAGGTCATCAAGACCAGCAATTCAGCTTCTGTTTGTATCTAGGTAGCCTGTATACTTGGGGTATAAATGGAAGCTGTTCTAGCATATTATTCATTGTTTCTATAGTCAGGTTGCTACCTAGTTAATGAAAGAAGGGGCAAAAGAGTGCAGAGGACAAATACAAGAGGAATTTCTATTAAAAAGCAAAGTGAAAGGTAAAAATAGCTAACACTTGCCTCTGGTTGCAGCAAAGGACAAAGGGGAAAAGAAACTCTTTGGCTTTGCATTCTCACCCCTGATGCGTGACGATGGCACCACCCTCTCAGATGATATTCATGAGCTTTATGTGTACAAGGTATGGGGCCTGGCTGTCTTTCATCCCCACTCTTTACCTCCTGTAGCCACTCTCACACATGGTTCTCAGATGGTTTTTATTGGGAAGGTCAGAGGGTTCAGAGTACTGCTTTGGTAGGTGAAAACAGAACAGCTGTGGGCAGGCTTTTGTTTTCTAAGTGCATTGGCCTTTCTCCCACAACTAATGCCAACAGGCCTTTTGTTTCCTACCTCCCACTTCATTGGATGAAAATTTATTACTGACTCCTCTATGCCATTATTGTCTGGGCTAGTAAGTTCTGAGTCCTGCTATTTGAGATCACGATTCTGCTGTCACAGCTTAAATGCCACCAAGTTTGTTTGCACAACAGGTGGAGGCCACATGCCCTACCATGTTCTGTTTAAAAGGCACATGAAATGTTCTGGGAAGTTTCTGAACAGAAAGCACTCTTCCAAAAGGACCTGAGACTCAAGGTATAGCCTTAAGAAGATGAGAGCAAATATCAACTCAGAAATACCCTGGGACCTGATTTTTGCACATGGCATGGCTCAGGAAACATTCTCTGTTCTCTACTTTTCTTCTACAGTGTGATGAGAATAGCACATTTAACAACCATGCTTTGTACCTGGGCCTTCCCTGCTGCAAGGAAGACTACAATGGCTGCCCTAATATCCCCTCTAGCCTCATCTTCCAGCGCAGCACCAAAGAGTCTTTCTTCATTTCCACACAACTCTCTTCTACCAAACTCACCCAGAATGGTAGGTAATGCTACCTACAAGGTGGTACTCTCCACTATCCTCAGTTGTTGGTTCCACATTGCTAGTGCATGTTAAGGAAGATAGAAGTAATTACTTCTTCATACCAGAATAAGGAACTTCTTTTCATTTGAAGTTGATGGAGTCACTCAACAAGAACAGCCTATGAGGTTTCCATGGTGTTAGTCACACCAGAGTGCACATACAAGGTGCACAGATAGATCTTGGCCTTGACCTCAGCATTAAAGAGTCCCTTGTGATGCTCATGGCTAGTTCCACCTGTCCTTGTCTGGGGAAGTCTTGGCCTTGCTTAGCCTTGAAAATGCCAAGGTTCACCATCTTTTGGGCTTGCTTTCTAGTGGACCTCCTTGCTCTACTAAAATGGAAGGCCTTTCCAGACCGGATTATGGACATCCTAGGGAGGCTGCGGCTTGTCAGTGGGGAGGAAATTGTTAAGGTATGTCTTTTACTCAGCGCAAACATACTGCTGAGGAAGAATCTGGGTAGAAGACCTTAACTCCCTGTAATTTCTGCTAGTTACCCTCTAAGACCATTTCTCCAGATGCATAATAGATGAATAGGAATATTTTGGAGGTTTTTCTTGTTCTGTTTCATTCTGTTTTAGTGTTTTGTTAGCTACTTTTTAAAAAAAGTATATAGGACCAGGTGTGGTGGTGTTAGCCTATAATCCCAGGTACTTGAGGCTGAGGCAAGAGGATCACAAGTTTAAGGCCAGCCTGGGCAACTTAACAAGACCCTGTCTTAAAACAAAATTTAAAATGGCTGGGGTTGAGTGCTTGCTTGCCCAGCATGCACAGGTCCTGGGTTCAATCCCTGGTACCACAAGAAGAAAAAAAGTATTTATCATAACAAGTTTATAACCTTTTAAAGACTATATTTTAACTATAAATGCATTTTCTGATTTGTTTTCTTCACTGAGAGAAAAATTATTATTGAAGGGTAGTAAGGCAGCCTCTCAGAACCAATCCCTGTGGTTTTTGATGCCTGTCAGTCCCTGTATTTTTTGCTACCTACATTCCTTCAGGTCTCTTCTGCCTTCTTTTTAGGCCTCTCATTTTCCTTACTTTGTAAATCCTTTTACCTCAAACCAGCCTGATGTCTTTCTGGCTCTATTCTCTTGATTATCAGAACTCTGAATAATATCCATTCATTTGTAGCTGCTGATTTTGCCCAATCTCTCATTTCAAGTCAGTGCTAGTGAAACCTTTACCTCCTACCTCAACTGCTTTCTCCAAGAACCTTTGTGACATTTCTTATCTAATGACCTTAAGCAATACCAGCAGTTCCCAGTTGTTTTTATAGGACCTCTCTAGGCAAAATGTTTCCCCACCCAGTTTTAGCTCAAGAATAACCCAGTCACTTGCTGGTGGTAAAAACCCAGTAGGTGAATCATACATAATGAACTGAACTCTACTGAGGAAGGTAGAGATGCTTTCAGTCATCAGCAAGAGCAACAGAATGTAGGCTACAGATTAAATCTTGAGAAGGCATTCTCCCCACAATGAACTTCCTTAGCTCTGCCATCACAAATCAGCATAGATGCACTGTCTAGACTTTCATATAACAGCTCATTGTAAAGTCTATACTTTTATGAAGTTAATGTATGAATTTGATTTTAATGAATTGACCCAATTATCATAAATTTTTTAAAAAATTCTTTATAAACTATTACTAGTTTTGAAACCTAAGATAAATTCATACTTATATTTTCCTTTTAAACATAAAATTATTAACAATTACACAGACCAGGTATTAAGAAGTCTGTAGTCTTCTTAAGAAAGAGTTGTCATAGCCTGATGCAGTGGGACATGCCTGTAATTCCACTGACTTGGAAGGCAGGAAGATCATGAGTTCAAACCCAGCCTCAGCAACTTAGTGAGACCCTAAGCAACTCAGCAAGACCCTGTTTCTACTAAAATATAACAAAGGGCTGGGGATGTTGCTCCGTGGTTAAGAGCCCCTGGGTTCAATCCCTGGTACCAAAAAAAGAAAAGAAGAAAAGAAAGAGTTGTCATATTCCTGACAAGAAAACATCCTACCAGCATATCTGGTTTTAACCTCAATAATTTGTCTCCACCCAGCCAAAAGAGAATATGCTGACATTTTTAATTTTTCTTACTTTCTATTGGAAAATTTCAAGCACACCCAATAGTTGGCAGTAGTATAAAAAGAGTCCTACAGGTATCCCCCATCTAATTTCAATAACCACCAAACCATCACCAGTCCTAATCCATCAGCACCCTAACCTACACTTCCACTTCATATTGTTTTGAAATAAATTATAAATATTATATCATTTAACTTGGGATTTGACTGGCAAAGTTTAGATTTGATTTTTAGAATCTAAGCATCTATCATTATTTGTTTCTCCCTTTTTTAACTCAAAAAAGAAAAAGGAAAAGAAAGAAAAAAGGCATATGTTCAAAAAGAAGCAGCAATGAAGAACACTACCAGATTTTTTTACCCTCCCTGACAGTCCTCACTGGTCTCATTCTCCCTCCTGGAATACTAATTCCAAAACCAAAAATTAATTACTGTAGGTGAAAATCTAGCCTGCTACACCTCATCCAAATGTACCCTCTATAGTTAGGCCACAGTAGAGAGTAAGGGACTGTTAAATTCTGTGAAGTCCCAGGAAAGTGAGCTCTTTTTCTTCAAATTTTGTATCAGAATCACTGAATCTTTTTATTTTAAAATTGCTATTCTGCCTGGGTGTCTTATTTATTTATTTATTTATTTATTTATTTATTTAAGGTAATGGCTCTTTCCTTACAGGTTTAGAACTTACCCAACAGGAAGTGCCTCCTTTTTCAGAGTCCTTGGGCTATACGTAAACACTCCCAGTTCACCTACTAATCTCTTAGCTAGGTGACATCAGGATACTAGACAATTTTTAAGTCCTGTTTTAAGATTCTAGATCTTTCATTTTCTTTATTGAGAGTGAAATTCATTGGTATATGGGAATTTGACCATGCATGCAAGGTCCTGAGACCTGAGCCCTCTGCTTTTGATACTGTTTCAGTTCCTTCAGGACATCTTAGATACACTCTTTGTGATTTTGGATGATAATACAGAGAAATATGGCCTGTTGGTGTTTCAGTCTCTGGTAAGTGACTTCACTTCTTGACTTTTCATTTTTATTAATTATTTCTGTCACATGCTTCACAACTTCTTTAAAACCACTCTAACTTATCAGAGTGAGGCAGCAAAAGGTGCAGATATTTCCAAGAGAAAAGGGACTGAGATGTGTCACCCAAGGAAGACCAACCAACCTACCAGGCAGATCTCTCCAAGATCAGGTTTAGCCTCAGCAGTAGTGACCTATACCAGCAAGAGGCCCAGGGACTAATAGAGGAAACCAGATGGCCCATTTTTTCACTAACAAAGTAGGATATAACCACTGGGAAAAGCAGAGACTCCCTCATGCTGGTCCCAGAAACCTGTGTAGTTCAGAGGTCTTTGGAGTCTCTCTCCTCTCATTCTATGCAGTTGTTTCAGAATCAGAGTATCAGAAGGTTGTTTTAGTAAGAACTTGCAGGAGTTTGAATGTTTAGTGCATTTTTCTTATTATATCTAGTCCCAACCAAGGTCTGTATATTCATTCAAGGAAAACTAAATACTGCAATCTATATGATTAGGAACCAAGGTGAGAGTTGAAATAGGCACTTGCCTCCAGCCCCATTTCTGAAGGGCACAGCCTTCGAGAGCCTGATACAGCTCACAAGACAATCTTTTTTTCCCTTGGTTTTCCTGGTTTTAGTGTTTATGCCACCAACAGTGTTTTGCCTGTCCCTGATCCATATTGTACTACTCAGCATTAGTATAAAGGGAGAGGCTCAGAGTAACACAGGCACAAACTTATGAACTTAGGATCTGGATTGGGAGGCTGGGAGTGAGAGAAGGGAAAAACACAGAATGGAAATCTTATAGTTACTATGCATGGGGAACAAAGACAAAACACTGACAGTTTGCATTCCTTGAAGAAGATAATCTGTTTCTGGGTCTGCAGCCTTCTGTGAACCCTGGTGACCTAACCACTATCTCTCCCAGGTTTTCATCATCAACCTGCTCAGAGACATCAAATATTTCCATTTCCGACCTGTGATGGATACATATATCCAGAAGCACTTTGCTGGAGCACTTGCATACAAGTAAGTTGCATTTAGTGTCGTTATTAAGACTTGTGTTTGAGCACAAAGAAAGACTTAAAAAAAAAAAAGTTCAGCTGCAACCACAATTCAATTGACTTTTTTAATTTAATTTTTTGTAATTTTTTTTAGTTGTCAGTGAATCTTTTATTTTATTTATTTATATGTGGTGCTGAGTATCAAATCCCAGGTCTCACATATGCCAGGCAAGTGCTCTACCACTGAGTCACAACTCCAGCCCTCTAATTTAATTTTTTTAATTGTGGTAAAATACATGTAATATAAAATTTACCATTTTAACCATTTTCTAAGTTTGGTTTAGTGCCATTAAGTGCTAGTGGCACCATAGTGGCACTATGGTTTAGTGCCATTAAGTGCCATTCATATTGTTGTGCAATCATCACCAGAATTTTATTCATCTCCAGAACTCTTCATTATATAAAGCTGAAATTCTGTAACAGTTAACAATAAGTCCATTCCCCATTTCTCCCAACCCTTAAAAATCACCATTCTACTTTCTATCTCTATGAATTTTGACTATACTAGTTTCCTCATGTAAGAGGACTCATAGTGTATTTGTTCTTTTGTGAGTAGATCATTTCAATTAACAATGTCTTCGAGTTTCATCCATGTTGTAGCATTGTAGCATTTGTCAGATTTTATATATGTATGCATATATATATAATATCACACACACACATATATATATAAAATCAATCACATTTTATCTACTTATCCATCCATCCATTGATGGGCAATTGGATAACTTCCATCTTTCAGCATTTTTGAATGGGGCTCCAATGAATATGAGTGTACGAACATATCTTCAAGACCCTGATTTCACTTCTTTTGGGTATATACCCAAAAATGAAATGTCTGGATCATATGTCAAGTCTATGTTTAATTTTTTGAGGAACGACCATACTGTTTTCAATAACAGCTGCACCATTTTACATTCCCAGCAGAGCACAGAGATTCCAGTTTCTCCACATCTCACTGATACTTGCTATTACCTGGTTTTTTGATAGTAGCCATCCTAATGGATGTGAAGTGGTATCTTTTTGTCATTTGCATTTGCATTTCTCTAATGGTTAGTGACGTTGAGCATCTTTTGTTTGCTTTTTGGCCATTTATATGTCTTCTTTGGAGATATATCTGTTCATCCTTTGTTCATTTTTTAGTCAGTATTTTCATTACCATGGAGTTGTAGGAGGTCTTTATATTCTCTGGATATTAGCACCTTAAAAGTTGTATGATTTATAAATAATCATTTTCAAATCCAGTGTCATGAAGCTTTCTCCCCTGTTTTATTTTAGGAGTTAGCTCTTCAATTTAGATCTTTAATCCATTTTGAGTCAATTTTTGTATATTATATAAGAAAAGTTTCCGCTGGGGATATAGTTCAGTTGGTAGAGTGCCTGCCTTGCAAGCACAAGGCCCTGGGTTCAATCCCCAGCACCAAAAAGAAAAAAAAAAAAAGAAAAGTTTCCAACTTTATTCATTTGCACATGGATATCCAATTTGCCCAGTACATTTGTTGGTTTTTTCTCATTTGAATGGACTTGAAATCCTTGCTGAAAATCATTGGCCATCCAGGAAGGTTTATTTATGAGCTATTTTATTCCACTGTTGTAGATATCTGTCTTTATGTCAGTACAGTGTTGCTTTAAGTGCTACAGCTTTGTACTAAGTTTTGAAATTAAGTATGAGACTTCTACTTTGACTTTTTCTTCAAGATTATTTGGGCTACTCTGGGTCCTTGAGATTCCATATTAATCTTAGTATGGCATTTTCTATTTCTTAAAAAAAATTTCATCATTTTGATTGAGATTGCATTGAATCTGTAGATCACTATGGGTAGTACTGACATCTTAATAATATTAAGTATTTCAATACATGAACATGGGATGTCTTTCCATGTATAGATGTCTTTTTAATTTCTTTTAGCGACATTGTGTAGTTATCAATGTACAAGTCTTTCACTCCCTCACTTTATTCCTAATGTTTTATTCCTTTCTATGCTATTGTAAATGGATTTTTTTTCTTACTTTCCTTTTCAGATTGTTCATTATTAGTGTATAGAAATGCAACTCATTTTTCTGTGTTGATTTTGTGTCTTGCTGAATTGATTTATTAGTTCTAAACTATTTTTTTTTTTTTTTTTTAGTGTTGGGGATTGAATCCAGGGGTACTCTACTACTGAACTACATCCGCAGCACATGTTTTTGGTTTTTTCTTTGTTTGTTTGTTTGTTTGTTTAAGTCAGGGTCTTGCTATTTGTCAAGGTTGGCTGCAAACTTGCAATTCTCCTGGCTTAGCCTCCCAAGTTGCTGAAATTATAGGCATGCAGTCCACTGTTTTTACTTTTTTTTTTTTTTTTTGCAGTGCTGGCTATTGAACCCAGGGTCCTGTGCTTGCGAGGCAAGCACTCTACCAACTGAGCTATATCCCCAGCCCTGTTTTTACATTTGAGAGATAATTTTTCATTCTGCTTTTTAATTTAGATGCTTTTTATCTCTTTTCTTGATAATTGCTCTGGGTCGAAATCCCAACACATGTTGAAAAAAAAGTGGCAAAAGCAAGCATCCTTGTCTTACTCTTGATCTTAGAGGGAAAGCTTTCAGTCTTTCACCTTTGAGTATGATGTTAACTGTGGGTTTTCAACTGACATTTTCAACTATAGTTTGTTACATAGTTGCCATACTTTTCTAAGAAATCATGGCAAAGCTGCTAAAAATAAGTCTTACTTTTGCCATGAGAAACATGTGAGTAGCAGGACTCTCAAATAAATGTCAAAGAAAATATACAGTCATATGACCAAAAATCATAATGTAATTGGTAAACAAATATGGGAAATACAGATTATCTAAAACAATTGAAACAACAAGAAATAACCGTTTTCTTTTATGAAATTAGAACAACTAGAGCAACTTTTTTATTTTTTAGTTCATTATAGTTATACATAATAATGGGATTCATTTTGACATATTCCTCAGTGTTTTATAATTTTCAATGTAGAGGTCTCTCACCTCCTTAGTTAGATTTATTCCTAAGTTAAATTAGCACAGTGTTGAAAACATAAATAAAACTCTAGAGTGGCAGTGCTGTGGAGTCATTGGAATTCTGATGCTTTGATGTAATTTTGGAGAGCAGATACTACTACACTGAGTGCTTTGTGTATCATCCTATTAGTATTCACTTTGAGATGTACTGTTATTTTCTCCGTATTTTAAATAAAAAGAATGAGGCACAGAGAATGAAATAACTTGTCTAAGTATGTAGGGACAGATACTGATAGGTCACAGATGTGACCACAATCTGTACTCTTTGTTTCCTCTGTGTTCTTTTGCCATATAAATGTGTAGACCTTCTGACCCAGAAATCCCATTCCTCTCAGGTGGCTCAATCATCAGGAAATGAGGTAGATGGAATGGGATGGTAGGGAACTATTTGCTTTTATTCAGAGTCCATTGTTTACCAGTCAGTGCTATATGCTCTGAAAGCATAGCACTTTAAAAGAAAATATACATTCAGTCCAAGTCTTTTAGAAAAGGAGAATGGGAGTGATTGTAATTGCTGATTAAAATGTAGCAACTCCTTGTGGATAAGGAATCTGTCTCAGATGATCTCAAAATTCCACAGCTGTAATGGATTCATAACTCTATTCTAGCCCACCAGCAGAATACTATTTCCTATTTCACTAATTCAGTGCTGAATTTCCTATTTGACTAATTAAACATTTTAGTCTGCATTGCCTTTGGATTAAAGTGGGGTCTCTAACTTTTCTCTTTTCTAGGGAGCTCATTCGCTGTTTGAAGTGGTATATGGACTGCTCAGCAGAGTTGATTCGGCAGGACCACATTCAGGAAGCCATGCGGGTAATGTATTGAGCTTACCATACATAAGGAGACCAATCCTGAAGTTAATGTGAGTAATTTCAATGATAGTGTGCAAGACAAGTGTAGATATCCTGCTTTCAGGATTGACTAATTTGATCCACATAATTTTCCTTTCCTTTCCTCAGTTGTGCCCCAGAAGATATTTATTCCTGATAATACTGAAGTGGGAAGGAAGGATGACATACACATGGCTCCTGGACATCCTCCCTTGCTGAATTTTTACCAATAGCATCAGTCCACTGGCTAAAATATTGTTAATGCCTTCTAAGCCAATGTTGGTAGCAGCCTTGATTATAATTAAGATTTTCCAACACTGTTTCCTTCTTTGGTGGTTACTATGGAACGATTTTTATTAAAAAGGGCTAAATGTATGTGTGTATATTGAAAAGAAGATCATTTTAAAACCTTAGCCTTAGGAAGAACCTGGAGTTTTCCATTGTCTAGGCCATTGTCAGAACCCCTACTCAAACAAGTCCCCTGACAATGTGCCCTGTTTTTGCATTGCTGGGTGATTCCAGTTGACATGGTCTTTTAGTCAGTTTTTTTTTTTTTTGCTACTATGACTAAAAGACCCAACCAGAACAATTGTAGAGGAGAAAAAGTTTATTTGAGGCCTCAACGGTTTCAGAAATCTCTGTCTAACCAGCTCCATTCAAGGTGAGGCTGATCATCATGGCAGAAGAGTATGGTGGAGGGAAGCAGCTCACATAATGATCAGAAAGCAGAGAGAGAGATTCCACTCATCAGATACAAAATATGTACCCCAAAGTAGTGCCCTCAATACCACACTCAACCCACCTTCAGTTATTACTCAGTTAATCCCATCGGGGGGATTAATTCACTAATTGGGTTAAGACTTTCATAACCCAATCATTTCTCCTCTAAACCTTCTTGCATTGTCTCACACATGAGCTTTTACACACATGAGCTTGTAGGGGACATAACATCTAAGCCATAACACATGGAGCTATCTTCACTGTGAGTTAACTCCACTAATCTGGTAACTTCTTTTCATGGCTACTTCTTTATTATAGAGAACCACATGTGACATATTGGTTCCTTTTTTGCTCAAAGGTTTTCCAGAAAGCTGTTGTGTCCTCTGGGAACTTACTTAGAGCAAGACCATGCTTTTTCATTCTGTCCCTGTCTTTTCTTATACTTGAGGTACTTTTTTTTTTTAAGTTGTTTTTTCACAGTATTTTCCCATCCTTTCCAGATAGCAGTAAAAGAAAAATTGCAGCAAAGTAGTTCTTCTTTTTCTCATAATTTCACATCATCCACACTACAAAATTGAAGGGTCAAAATCAAATCATAGATTATGGGTTTACCCTGCCTATTTTTGCATGTTTTATAAAAATCTGAGGCCACAAGTCTCATTTCTACCATCCTTCATACAAATGTCAACTGAGGAGTCACCTTTAGTTCTAGGTACTAAGATGAAAAGATGAATAAGACAATCCAACCCCTTGAAGAACATATCTCCAATATACTAAGGGGAAGCAGGCAGAAACACAGATGTAGAACAGGGTGCTATAGTGATGTGAGGACAAGAGCCTAGGTTCTGTTCTTCTCAGAACCCCAACACTTGTTACCCCTATCATAACTGAAGGGATAAAAGTTGAGTTAAATGCACAAGATTCTATAAGAGCCCCTGAATTAGTTACTTATAAATAATGTAGAAAGCATCACAGAAGTTTACTCCTGATAATTGCAGATAAATACATAAGGTTGATTTAAAAAAAAAAACTACTATGAAGGAAATAAACAAGACTTTAGGATAGCCTGCCTGGAGAGGAAGTTATACTTCAGATCATCGGCTGAGGGAAGGCTTCTGAGAAAGCAGCCTCTGAGTTAAAATGAGTATTAAGAACTGAGGACAAGCATTCCAGGCTGAGAAAGCAGCATGTTTAAAAGCCTTGGTGGCAAAAAGCTTAGGTTTTCAAGGAACCAGAAGGCAGCCAATGTGACAAAGCAGAGACTTTCAAATGCTAGATTGGATGTGGGAAATGACAGGGAAAATTGAATCTGATTCTGAAGGGTCTGAATTTATCTGGATTGATGACAAGGTCATTTATGGAAGTGGAGAATTCTGGAGATCAAGTTTCATTAGGAATAAGGAAGAGTGCCATTTCAGGGAACACGTTTTTGAGATACTTTTCATACTTATTCTTGTCATTTCACAGTTGCTCTCATGCATCTTACACTAAAGTTTTATCATCCCATTTCTCCTTTTACACTTACAAATTTCACTTTGCAAGTCGTCTTGACCAGATTTGTAAGTCTCTATCCAATACTGTTTTCATCCTTCTTTACAGGAAGCATGCCCCTGGCCCAATACTTCTCATTCTGGCATCTTAAATTATGGAAAAAAATCCTTTTTATAACTCTTTATTCAATGTATCTTGCTACTCATAATCCCATTTTTCCTTTCACTTTCAGAATCATGGCCTTTAACAAAAAAAGTTCTGATGAAAATAGGGTTCTTTATTTTCTTGTTTATATTATTTGTTCACTTGTGAATGACTTGTAGAGAGTATCATTGTGGGTTTGAGGATGGCCCTTGACAAGGTGTTCCACAAAGACAGCACATTTATTGCTGCTGAATTGTATAAATTCCTTAGCAGGGAGCCATGAGAAGGAAGAAGAGGGTGATAACTGTAGTAGCTTTCAGGATCTCTTTTCCTTTTAGGTTTATTTAGCAGTAAAGGAAAAGGAAGCCACAGTTCTATGCTTCATTGTGTCCTTACAGGGTTGGGACCACTCTTGAACCTTTAACAAATTCTACAGGATCTTCCTATCACCTGGTCCTGGTCAAACTGGTGCTGATCCTAAAAATGAGGAGGAATAGGGAAAGCAGAAATCAAGCGATGATGGATGAACAGAAGTGGATTTGTTTTCCATGACCTTATCCACATTTGCATAGGGTCTTCTTTAACACCTTGTGCTCCTCTGTAAGGTGTTTTATATTTTGGAACCTAGTAGCAGAACTAAACCCTGATGCTTGAGAGCTGTGAGCAATTTGGCTATCTGGTTCTGTACTTCTGAAACTGGTAGACTTTCAAGCTGTTAATATATCTCTTGGGGTAGCTTTTTCAAACTTGGGAAAAGGGGATTGGCAGTGGTGATAAGGAAACATTTTCTTAAAATTAGAAGAGAGTATGTAGCATATAACTAGATTCGCCTACCTCTTGGGTATCCTAAGATTTCATGTTTTAAAAAAATATAGCTTATTTTCCTGTCTTATTCCAGTGTTCACATAATTAGTGATTCTGTCACTCCTTGCTTGGACAATAAGATCCTACAGGCTCACATTCTGTTCCTAACCATGCCACATTCTTAGTGAATCTATGTTTGAGAATATTTTTGTTTATGTAACTTAAATGGAGAGGCCATCCTGACTTCTGTAACCTGCTCCAAGGAGATCTATCCTTTACCTATAGGGATTCCAGGGTATCAGAGGACGTTGACCCTGTCCCTTCTTTGTCCTCAGCTGAGACCAGCAAGTCATTTTTAATCATATAAAACCAAAATACCTAAAAGGGAAGCCCTGAGCCAGGGTTGTGGCTCAGTGGTAGAGTGCTTGCCTAGTATGTGTGAGGCACTGGGTTCAATTCTCAACCCTGCATATAAATAAATAAGTAAAATAAAGGTCCATCAACTACTTAAAAAAATTTTTTTTAATCTTTTTTAAAAATTAAAAAATAAAAGGGAAGGACAGACCTGCTAGCATTGGTTTTGGAAATGCAAATTTTATTTGTTAATGGGATAGGAAATACTTTAATGACTTCAAATTGGCATAATAGTATACATAACATAACACCATAGTATAGACATACTAGAGAAGTGGCAAAGCCTGGCCTGCAAGTATCTCTGGATTTAGAGGTTAGCAGACTTTTTTAAAAAAAAAATTTTATTTTTTTCTAGTTGTAGATGGATATAATACTTTTATTTCACTTATATGTGGTGCTGAGGAGCAAACCTAGTGCCTCACACATGTGAAGCAAGCACTGTACCACTTAGCTACAACCCCAGCCCATGTGTGGTTTTTTTGTTTGTTTATGGTGCTAGGGATTGAACCCAGGGGCTTGTACATGCAAGGCAAGCACTGTACCAACTGAGCTATATCCCTAACCCTAGAAGTTAACAGACTTTTCAGGTTCTCTTTTCAGGCATTAAAAGGCTACTGGAGGGCTGGGGTTGTAGCTCAGTGGTGGAACACTTGCCTAGCATGTGTGAGGCACTGGCTTTGATTTTCAGCACCAAATATAAAGAAATAAAAATAAATGTCCATGAACAACTAAAAAAAGATGTATATACATATCCATATCTATCTATATATATGTCTATATGTATAAATAGATGTATGTATAGTATATATGTATATACTATAAATATAAAATATCTATATCTATATCTACATATGTATTATATGATATATGTATACATATGTATCATATGTATATGTATACATATTTTTATATGTATATATGTATACATATGAATTATATGTATATGTGTACATATGTATTACATTATTATATATATGTATTATATATAATACATGTGTATATATAGATAGACAGATAATTTTTTTAAAACAATGCTACTGGAGCTGGATACAGTGGCACATGCTTCTAATGCCAGGAGGTGAAGCAGAAGGATTGCAAGTTTGAGGCCAGCCTGGTAACTTATTGAGGCCCTGTCTCCAAATAAAAATAAAAAGGGCTGGGTGTATAATTCAGTGGTAAAGTGCCCCAGGGTTCAATCCCCAGTACCACACACACAAAATACATATATTATGTGTATATTATTTATATATACAAATATTAAAATATATTATTATATATTTTTAAGGTTACTGGAATAGAGGTTCTAGCATTTACATAAATAGCATACACTGCAGCTTCCTCTACAGATTCTTCTGGCATAAACCTGGAAGACATATTTTTCTACACTAGCATTCCCCAGTACAAATGAATTTTGTGGGGGCCACAAAATGTTAAAAGCTTCGCCTTGCCAAACCTTCTTGCAGATAGATGATCATATATTTTGGGTTGGGGATTTAGCTCAGTAGTAGAGTATCTACGAAGTGTGAGGCTCTGAGTTTGGTCCCCAGAACAAGAAAACAAAAACAAACAAAAAAATATTCTTGCTGGGCATGGTGGTGCACACCTACAATCCCAAATATTCCAGAGTCTGAAGTGAGAGGATCTAAAGTTTGAGGCCTGGGCAACTTAATGAGACCCCATCTCCAAAAAATATATATATCATCTTCCTTTTGTTTCAAGTAACTGGCTTCACTTGTTCCATTCCATATCTGTGCCTTTCATTGTCAGAGAAATGTGTGGCATTTATTTGATTAGAAAACACAGTCTTGGGTCTTCAATCTATTGTCTTGAAAAAAATTACTTTGCTTATAAGCGTGGGCTGAGCTGCAGGGACTGTCAGGATCACATTCTGCTCCCAAGGCCTTTTGTGGGAATTTTGTCTTCTGTGTTGTTCATGAACTACAAATGGCAGATGTCCTGATGGGAAAGGGGTGTGGAATATGTCAGGCCCCACAGAAGTCTCCTTAAAGGATATTCTTGTAACAAACTCAAAAGTAGTTATATCTTTGCCTTTAGAGCCTTGTATTTTCAGACTTGAAAAACTACAGAGAGATTTAATTTTCTTTTCATCCTGAATATTCTTGAATTCAGCTCTTTTCATAATAGCCTGTGATTCCTTAATTTCAGAACTTCAGAAAACAGTTGTAAAATATTTGATTATTCTTCCAGTAAGAATACAGCTGCTGCTTAGTGACAATTTGGATTTGCATGGGGGAGGGGGAGTTTTAAACAATAAAGTACCTAATGATGAAAATACAAACAATAATAAATGCTGGTTAGGTGGTGGGGCAAAAAGTATATTTGTGTACTTTTTTTTTTTTTGGTACCAGAGATTGAACTCGGGGGTACTCAACCACTGAGCCACATCCCCAGCCCCATTTTATATTTTATTTAGAGACAGGGTCTCACTGAATTGCTTAGAGCCTTGCTTTTGCTGAGGCTGGCTTTGAACTCATAATCCTCCTGCCTCAGCCTCCTGAGGCTGCTGGGATTACAGGTGCGTGCTCCTGCACCAGCACTAGCAAGACATCTACCTCAATGTTTATAGCAGCACAATTCACAATAGCTAAATTATAGAATCAACACAGATGCCTGTCAACAGATTAATGGATTAAGAAATTGTGATGTGTGTGTGTGTGTGTGCGTGTGTGTATGGATATACATGTATACACAGTGGAGTTCTACTCAGCCATAAAGAATGAAATTATGGTTGCCAGGCACAGTGGTGCACACCTGCAATCTCAGCAGCTCAGGAGGCTGGGGCAAGTGGATTGTGAGTTCAAAGCCAACCTCAGCAATGTAATGAGGACCTAAGCAACTCAACAAGACCCTGTCTCTAATAAAATATAAAAAAAGGAATATGGATGTGGCTCATTGGTTAAGTGCCCCTGGGTTCAATCCCCAGTACCCAAAAAAAGAGGAGAGGAGGAGGGGGAGAGGGAAGGGGAGGAGGGGGAGGGGGAGAGGGGAGAAAGGAAGGAAGGAAGGAAGGAAGGAAGGAAGGAAGGAAGGAAGGAAGGAAGG